>OVBJ01002509.1:0-17445 GCA_900406535.1 Noccaea bulbosa
ATTCTTTTTGTGATATTTCTGTTTTTTATTAGGGTTATTTTCGTCCAAAAATTATGGTTTTGGTTACTCATTTTGTTTTGGATTCGTTATGGCTATATTCTTCATTTACTATCTCAATATGGTTAGTTCACAAATTCACCCTTGTTTTTTAAAGGGGTTATTGAAAAATGNTTTTAAATAAAGTCAATGACTTTATAACTTCTAATAACCATTTGATCACATACAATGACATTTTCCCCCTAATCTTCTTCAACCTCTCTTTCCATCCTCCTCTTTCATATGCATTCCCAAGAAAACTTACTCTCTCATATTTGTTTATTTCAATTCATTTCGCCGTTAACTTTTTTATTTCGTATGTTATGGTTTGGATTTGTTAAAACGAATATAAAATAATGGAAGTATGTGATTTTCTGTGAGATCTCAGGATTCTAGTTATAAAACATAGACTAACACGTTTGTACCTGTAAGTATAACATGTTATGTCTTTTAAACAAACAAAATAAACGCTATACAGGTAATTAAATAGAACTCGATCCTATATCATGGACAGGACAAGATCGAGCAACATGCTTTATTCGTACACATTTATCCATTGTTTTTCCTTAACTCGTATCATATGATGTGACAGCGAAAAGTCCAAGAAAGATCACATAAAATCTGCCGTGGATGAATTGAGTAGATTGCTGGTGAATATATCCGTGGGAGTAAGTAAAAAAAGAGAAGCAGATAGCAAATGTTTCATGGTTCCTGCTAGGAAACTCGAGATTAGTCATTCGGAGAAACTAAGAAACTGGACATGGAGTTCTATCTACGAGGCACCAAAGTAAGTGCGCAGTCAATATATATGTTTAACTTGCTTTTTATCTTTTTCTTTATTTTGATCATTTTTAGTGGTTAGTACATAAAAATCAATGTAAACTAATGAGGAATATATTTCTTTATCCCCATCTTTATATTTTATGAAAATTTAAAAATAATATTCATAAAGATTTTTAAATTTACGATTAGTTTTTGTTTGAAAATGCTTTTTCTTGAATTAGTTAACCATATTTGGTTGCTAAACCGCTTATGATATACAAGAACCAATGGTTTTATTTTTTTAATATATATGTTCAGTGAAGCTGCCATCGAAATTGCGATGTTGAACGAAGTTTACTGGCTACACATATCTGGAAATTTTCACACAAGAAATCTGACACCGGGGACAAATTACAAGGTTGTGTTTCTGGTGAGCTTAGATGATACATCTTCAGGGTGGGAGAAGCCGGTGAAGCTGAGCCTAAAGCTAGTTGATCAGGATGGAACCGAGAGTTTGCAGGAGAGAACAACGAATTTAGAAGACCACATAGGCGAAAACTGGGTGGATATCCTGGCTGGAGTTTTGGTGGCACCTCCTAGGAAGGCGGCTGCAAAGATGACTTTCACTATGTATCAGTACGTGACTAATGACCGGAAGAGCGGGCTCGTAGTCAAAGGTGTTGCGATTCGTTCAATGCAGTAACTAAAGCACAAGTAAATTATAATCATTATGTATTGCATGCATTTAGATTTGCCTTTGGTAAACGATACATAAATCATCATTTGTAATATTACAAATCTCTTTAGTCTTTTGCACCCCTTAAAAAGGCGATAAGAAATCTCTTACGACGATGTAACATATGAAAACACAACTTTTTATTATTATAAAAAATAAAAAACACAAATTTCTTATTTAATTTTAAATTATTCAAAATGTCCGTTTCCAAACAAAAAAAAAAATTATTCAAAATGTCACGGGTTAATATAGTTTGCTTTGAGTTTGAGAGGTTATTTCATGGGAAACTTCATGTGTAGGTAATTTTTATGTTTCAAATTCTAAAAGTAGGTGTACTGTGTACACATGTTTTTATTTCATGCATGCACCCAATGTATTAATGCTTCTAATCTAATTGATGTGAATGATGGGTCTCAATGATCTACATGTACGTATAATATTATATCCAGTTTTGGGAATAAATTATACTAAAAGAAAAGTATCTTGCGGTTAATTAAAAAATAGACGAGAGCTAGGAGTGCTTATAATACAACAACATTGAAGACAATCATGGACATATTCGTCCCAGTTGCAATTTTGAATTTGACATTTGGATTATATAATTTATGGAAAGACAAGGGGGAAGAATCAGTGTAGTAGTTAGTGTGTGTACATAAAAGATCATTTTAAAACAGGACACCTTATCAGAGGATTAAAGTTATATACTAACATGAATTATACAAACAACCATTGACAAAAACTTTATTTTCCCCATGGCGGCTTCTTCTTCTTCTTCCGGTATGGGATTGAGGTCAACACGGCCTCAAGTGTTCATCAATTTCCGGGGAGAAGAGCTGCGCAGAGGCTTCATCGGCTTCCTTGAGCCTGCCTTGAAAAACGAAAATATAAACGTTTTCATAGACGAGCTGGAGCTGAGAGGCAGGGATCTACAGAACCTGTTCGTGAGGATCGAAGAATCCAAAATCGCGCTGGTGATCTTCTCCAAGGATTACACCAGTTCAGAGTGGTGTTTGGACGAGTTGGTGAAGATCAAAGAATGTGCAGATCAAGGCAATCTTGATGTGATTCCCATATTCTACAAGGTGGAACCTTCTGCTGTGAAACATCTTCAAGGTTACTTTGGAGAAACTTTCATGAATAGGAAAAACAGATATAAAGACCAGCCAGAAAGAATCCGGAAATGGGAGGAAGCTTTAGCATCTGTTCCCCAAAAGTTTGGCTTATACTTGTCAGAAAACAGGTTTTTTGTTTTTTCTCTGTATTATTTTTTGTTTAATTAGATATTCTGAACAGAAACAAACTAATATCTGAAATCTGCATCCTCATAGTAAATCCCATTGGGCAGAGACACCCAATTTTATCTGGTTTGGTTTTGGCTCGGTCCACTAAATTTTGGTCACATGCCCGGTTGACACAATGACACAAATGTATCTCCAAACTGAGTATGTATGTAGTATTTTCGGACCATAATTTAGCAGACCGAGCCAAAACCATATGGCCCTAATGGAAATTTTTGGTCCAAGAAAAAAAATCTAAACCCTTTTTTTGGCACAAAAAGTAAATAACATTTATAACCCTTTTATCATTTTTTTGGTCTCTTTAATTCTGTGCAAGCTATTTAATCATTTTTAACGTATAACAGCGATAGGTCGGAGAACCAATTCATTCGGTCAATTATAGAGGAGGTTCAGAGAGTGTTGGCGAATATCCCCATTAGAGGAGAAGAAAATCATCAAGGAGTATTCATTGTCCCTGCAAGGAAACTCGACATCACTCATGCCGAGAATCCTGTAAAATGGACATGGGGCTCTATTTACGACTCATTTACGTACGTAAGATTTAAAGAAAAATAAAAAAAATTAACATACTGTATTTATCAAACTGCTCAATATGATGATTTAAGTGCGTTCGCAGAGAAACAAACATTGAAGTTGCGACATTGATTAAAGTTTACTGGCTACAAATAACCGGAAATTTTCACACGCGGAATCTAAAACCAGGGACAAAGTACGAGGTAGTTTTCTTGATGAACTTAGAGGAATCAGCATTTGGATGGGAGGAGCCAGTGACCTTGAAACTAAAGTTGACCGCGCGAGATGGAACTGAGAGTCTCCAGGAGCGGATTTTGCGGTTGGACGACTACATAGGCGAAAATTGGGTGGATATTCAAGTCGGAGAATTTGAGGTTCCGCCAAAGAATGATGCCGCCAAAATGTTTTTCTCTTTGCATCAGTACGTGACTAATGACCGGAAGAATGGGCTCATAGTCAAAGGTGCTGCAATTCGTCCCATTGACCAAGTTAATACATGAACGGATACATATATTGTCTCCTTCGTACTATATGTTTTTTTTTACGTCTACTTTATTGTTTAAGAGTTGGAAAATTTTCTTTTATCTTCTTCAATGAACCTGAGTTATTGGGTGTAACATAAATCTGGTGGAACCAAATGATTATTTGTTGAACTAAATGATTATTCTGCAAAATGGTAACGGCTGAATATTGCAGAATATGATATCTAGCTGAATAATTAAATAATTATTTATTTGAAATAATTAAAATAAATAAAAACATATCAGTAATAACTAACTAGTACTCATTTCATTTCACAAATAGTGTCATTTTAGAGTTTTATTTTTGTTTTACAAAGAATGTCACACAAAGAATGTCACTTTATATTTCTAATAATGCAGTTTTATTAATAAAAATCCAGTTTTAAACTTATTATATTAGTGTCATGCGTATTAATTAGAAAGAGAGTATTGTTTAGTGTATTTATAAATGATAAACCATATTTTTTTATTATTCTATCTGAAAAAGTAGATTGACACTCTTTGTGAAACAGAGAAAGTAATGTAAACAAGTTCTGCCTATTACCCCCAGGACTTTATACTGCATATTCCTTTCGAACAAATTGATTTATGTAAAAAAAATTCCCAAAGAGTGATTTGCATAAGAGGCGATTTGGTGAATTGAATTTCAGTTTTTAATTTATTTGAAAACAAAATTGTTTAGAGAAAAGTAGGCGTGTGAATTTAGATATTAGACGGAACGCGGACAGTTTAGGGAGTTTAGGGGAAGCAACCCTACTTTTAGTGGGCTTTTTCTATAGGACCGGCGTGCTAAGTGTACATTTGCATGCAATCAGAAAGTATGACCATGCTCATGTATGTAACTGTGCGATTACCGATTAGTCTGTAAAAAATCTTAAACCACAATAATCTCATCATCTCATTTTACCTTCACTGGTCGTTTATTCGGATTTTCTGGAGGGGGATCCATATATAATCATCTATTGCAACAGTATATTTACCCAATAATTGTATCACCATTTCTTACAACAGTTTCTATTACCGCAAAAATATAATTGTTTTAGCAAGTTATGAGCCAGCAATTAAGGACGACTGCTACTTAACCTTTATCGTAGGAATGGGATAAGCATGATAAATATTTTCGAACAGCATGAACAAAAATAAAACCTCTCGAATCCGTTTCTGTCAGAGTAACATAAAAATATTGTTTAAAACGATCGTCTCGTTTGTCCTATTAGACTATCACTGGACATTTGACTTTAGTGTCTCTTCCTTTCTTCGATTAAACCGAGGTGATTATATAAATTTTGTTTTTTTGGGGTTTTTCCCAGACTAAAATCGGATTTAATTCTACGTGTCTATACTCTATACATGTCATTTTGTATTAAGAAAATGTAATAACTACAAAATAACTAAAAATTGATAGAATAAAATCTAATTATAATTCACAACAGTTAAACAAATTCTTATGTATATTAAAGCAAACAGCTTAAATTCATTGTTATTGATATATTCTGCGAAAAAAGTTTTAATTACGAGATGTGAATAAAACATTAAAAGCTATTTATTTTAAACAAATATTTATTGTGGTCGTTAATATTTTTGGGGATTTTTCTATTATTTCGCTTGGTATTAAATATTAATATACTATTTCTCTCTCTCTGAGTCTCTCTCTCTCTCTTTGGCATTGCTTTTGGCGACGCATTTGTTCACAGAAACTAGCCGACTTGGCGTCTCCACGCACGAATTCACGCATCCAAACACTCTCCGGGAAGTGTGACTCAGTGAGTGAGAGAGAGAGAGAGAGAGAGTTGTGTCATCACTCCAGAATCCATCTTCTTCTTCTTCTTCTTCTTCTTCTTCTAGATTCTCAAACCTACAATCACACATTTCTCGTTTTTTCCTTCCCCTTCATTCGGAGTCTTCGATTTTCAACATTCTCTCTCTAATCGCTCGCTGGCCATGGTGGGTGCGTCTTCATGTTACGCATCTCCGTTATGCGATTGGCTAGTGGCGGCGGCTTGCATGTCCGTCACGCACAGCGGCGGAGACCGACCGGCTCAATCCGACACTAGGAGTAGTAGCTTCTGGGCTCGCCGAAAGAGACTTCTTAAAAAATGCTCCGCGCATGGATCCGACGGCATTCAAGCTCTCGTGAGTTCGTATAACAACAATGCCTTGTCTTCCCTGTTCGAATCGAATAACACTTACTTGAATCGAAAGCAGAGGAGACTAAATCGAGCGTCTACCTCTGGTATAGTTCATTCCAATCTAATTTTTCTATTGTTGATCTTGTCAGTACTTTGCCATTGGGAGATAGTTCTATTTTTTTTTTTTTTGTTCAACTTGGGAGATAGTTCTAATTTAGTGATTTTTGTATGTATTTATTTGCTTATCAGAGCGAGTCACTCTAGAAATGGACAAGGAAGCAATGTTTAAGAAGAAACCTCATGTGGAGTCACGCCGCGTTGTAGTGACAGGCATGGGAGTTGAAACACCATTAGGTCATGACCCACATACCTTTTATGAGAATTTGCTACAAGGCAACAGTGGTATAAGCCAGATTGAGAACTTTGATTGCTCTGAGTTTCCTACGGTAAGCGTTATCAGAAGCTTTTTGGAGTTTTTTTTTCCTTCTTTCTTGTTTTGTTCTTAGGCTGTTTTTGATTTTTGATGATTGTGTTGCCTTTGCCAAGAGAATAGCTGGAGAGATTAAAACCTTTTCGCCGGAAGGATGGGTTGCTCCAAAACTTTCGAAAAGGATGGACAAGTTCATGCTCTATCTTCTAACCGCCGGCAAGAAAGCGTTGGTTGATGGTGGGGTCACTGAGGATGTGATGGCAGAGTTAGACAAATCTAGATGTGGAGTTTTGATTGGCTCGGCAATGGGAGGCATGAAGGTACCTTCTTATTTTCTTGTTGTGAACATATTGAATATATTTTTTAGACAAAGTTTTTTTTTTTTTTTTTGTTCAGAATCTCTGCTGATTGATGACTGTTCTTCTATTCTGATAATGGTTTTCACAACATATGGTCCAAAAGTGCCGAGACAGAGATTTGGAAATCTGTTTCTAATTGTTGCATTTGTCACCTTATATGTGGATACAGGTCTTTCAAGATGCGCTTGAAGCTTTGAAAATCTCTTACAAGAAGATGAATCCTTTTTGTGTACCTTTTGCGACAACAAACATGGGTTCTGCTATGCTTGCCTTGGATCTGGTCTGATCAATTTTTTTTGATATTAATGTAGTAATATGAATGGTGGCATGTAAGTAGTGACCCTTTCTTTGTAATAATACATTTTAGGGATGGATGGGTCCAAACTACTCTATTTCAACTGCCTGTGCCACTGGCAACTTCTGTATCCTGAATGCAGCAAACCACATTATTAGTGGTGAATCTGTAAGCATCCTCCATCTACAAGGAAATTTTTTAGTATGGTAAGACTTAACGTGACTCTACTTCTATTTGATATTTGGCTGTCTTTCTCGTAAAACTTATAGGATGTAATGCTCTGTGGTGGCTCTGATTCAGTTATCATTCCAATAGGTACACATACTCTTACCTTTATATCACATGCCTCCTTTTGTTCCCCAACTTTGTGCCACACAAATGTTATCTCAGGTGTACCAATGCAGGGTTGGGAGGTTTTGTTGCCTGCCGGGCTCTTTCACAAAAGAATGATGATCCTGCCAAAGCTTCACGTCCTTGGGATAGTGTAATCTTCCACCATTTTCGTTCTGTCTTTTTTTTTTTTTTTTCTTTAATCTCGTACAAATCTTCTCTTAGTGTTCCTTTTCAATCTGTATTATTAAAAACGGTGGATTTTCAAAATGTGGGAACCTAGGCATGGACCACATGGCGATTTGCCACCTACCTGAGATCTCAAAGGCGATTCTGATTTAAGCATATCTTTGAAGGGTATGCATTAAAGGGTCCCCTGATGATATCCATTGTAAAAAAAAAGAAAAATGCGAGAAACCATGGGTGTTAACTCTCTTTGTCCTGGCACTGTAAAATATTTTTACGGATATGAATGTCCAGTGCATCTCACTCTCGTGTAGCATAATGTTGAAAGATATATTGTTTCAGGATTTTCTTCCTTTTCTGTTAGACCTGATCTTGGTTTCCTGAACAGAATCGAGATGGTTTCGTTATGGGAGAGGGAGCTGGAGTTCTGCTTTTAGAAGAACTTGAGCATGCAACGGTTTGTCACTCATTTCAAATCTGCATTGAAAGATGGAGGCTCTTGTTACCAATTCTGATTACCGATCTGAGTCTTGCTTTTGAAGTGTTTTATATCTTTTCTCCATACTTTTTGCCTACCTCTTTTTCTCTAAAGCCTAGTTACCTCTGTTCTTCAAAGCTTTTGTATAATTGGAGATGGTCCAACTGTTTTCTTACTGGTCACAACTGAAAATGTTTCGATAAATTCTGCTTTTGCAGAAAAGAGGAGCAACTATCTACGCAGAGTTCCTTGGTGGTAGTTTCACATGTGATGCATATCATATAACCGAACCACGTCCTGATGGTAGGTTCTCTTTCCCCCTAATTATCCTAATTCACTGATCCCACTGCGTTTTTTGTTTTTCTTTTGAAGTTGTAGCAATATCTATGGATCTGTGTGTAAAGATATCAACTTATCATTGTTTGGTTGCTCGAGAGCATGATTCTAGGCTTTCAGTTATTATGTTTTCTTACGTAGTGAACCCCTTAATTTGTACCTGAAGGAGATATCTAATATCCGCAGGTGCTGGTGCCATTCTCTGTATCGAGAAAGCTTTAGCTCATGCCGGGATTTCAAAGGAAGACATAAATTACGTAAATGCTCATGCTACCTCTACACCAGCTGGAGACCTTAAGGAGTACCAAGCCCTTGCCCACTGTTTTGGCCAAAATCCTGAGGTAGCTTTGTTTCTCTCGTCAACGTGTTTATCTGTCCAATGAAACGTCTGAATTACTATTTTCTTACATGCTCTCTGGCAATTTTGCAGCTACGGATAAACTCGACAAAATCTATGATTGGACACTTGCTGGGAGCTTCTGGGGCCGTGGAGGCTGTTGCAACCGTTCAGGTAATGACTTAAAGTCTAGAGACGTCACTATATCTACAAGCAAGAAACTGGTTGAGTGGACAAACACAATAATGTTACGTGACCTTCTCACCACCCTACAGGCAATAAAGACAGGATGGGTTCATCCAAATATCAACCTCGAGAATCCAGACAAAGGAGTGGTATGTTGACAAGTTTTTAGTTGGACATAACTGAATGATTATTTAATACAATGCTTCCGGCGCTCTAAGAGAACTTATACCACAAATTCATTACAAAACTGGATCAGGATACAAAGCTGCTGGTGGGTCTCAAGAAGGAGAGACTAGATATTAAAGCAGCCTTGTCAAATTCTTTCGGGTTCGGTGGCCATAACTCTAGCATCATTTTTGCTCCTTACAAATGAAGGTCGAAAAGTCCAAACTGCTGTCTACTCCAACTTCCTTATCTGTGTAAACTTGCTGTAAAGGTACATCATTATTTGTTTTTTGGGTTTCCTCGTTCTTTAATGCTATCTTGGCCCATCATTAATTTATTTTTAGAACAGTTTGCTCCTTGCCTATCATATTAAATTAGATAAAATCTTTGACTATTTGCTCAACGACCCGGAATCGAATCTAGTATATACTATTCTTGAACCATTATAGAGACCGGTAACTAAAGTTTGGGAACAGTTTAGTTAATGTTCGTCTGCGCTATTTTGCACCATTATAACTGACTGAGTTTTTTGCCTCCATGTTATGATGCAGTGTGTACAAGAACTTCCCATGTTTTTAGTAGTGTTACGACTCAGGACTCAATTAACAAATACTTAAGCAAAGTTTCTTCAGACAGTAAAACAAAAAAGTCTTTGGGAATAGACGAGATTGGAGAGGAGAAAGTGCAGAGGTAGCTGAGTTTTGGTTTGTAATGAATAATATGTTCCTTTATATATATATGTGTGTGTGTGATTTTGTTTTTTAGTATTGAAAGCTTGAAACCTTTGAGCCACGTTTCTTGTGTGTTTTTTTTTTTTTGTTCTTCCACCAAAAGCTCTAACCAGACACTCGAAAAATAAGCCACTCGTTTTCGGTATTTTTCTTCCATTTATTTATGTTTAAACGTTCAATCAAATTGCAAGAAGTTGCAAGTAGACTTTTATCAGAGTTGTGACATTTTATTTTTGTTGGTTGGGTATGAGAGGAAATTAACACGGGCCTTACAAAAAATACTTTAGAGTTTAGACCCATTATATTTTGGACTTTCCAAGCAGCATAATTAATGCATTTAGTGAAAAAAAAAATACAGTAGTAGATGAATAAGTACTTCGAATGATTTTACCTTTTCTTATTTCACCGTCCGTCTGGTAGAAGCCCTTAAACTTGGCTTTATCTTCCTCTTCCCCTTAAACTTGGTTTATCTTCTTCTTTTTTTTTTACTTAGCTTGGTTTATCTTTATTCTTCTTCTTTTTCACATTTTTGGAAAAAATTTATCCTTTTACGTAATCTTGGCAATTTTTTAATGGTGATAGAACTCTATCGTTTTCCTATTTCAGATGCAGATTCTTCAACCTGGTCAATTTTACATTCACTTTGGAAAATTTGATGGCACTCTTGACAGCACGATGCTATCTGCTCTGTATTGTACGATACTTTATACTCTTAGCATTTTGTCCAAAGTCCCTATCCAGCACACCTAACTAAAGAAAGAACCTAGAACCTCGAATATATATTTCGATGATCAAGTTGGAACTATTTTCTTATAAAACTCTGTCTATTCGTGCACCAAAAAAAAAAAAATTTGTTTATAAAACTTTCAACCTTTAATTTATTAACTAATTAAGTCAATATGAACGCATTCAGTTTTTTTTAACCCTTTTTAGTAGAAGTCAGTGTTTTGAAGATTTTGTGTTATGAAAATTTCAAGAGAAATATTCAACGTTGTTGGTTTGATTAAATCTTGACTGGGATAATGGTGGAAAAGAGTATTAAAATATCGTAACAATTTACCATTTGTTAACTACATTGCTTTTTTTTTTTCTTATATTGAGGGCAAATATTAGGACCACAAGTGGTATGCATCTAGCAACGACAAGAAGGTTACAGAACATCAATCGCAAGAACGTTGATTCGTACCAAACAATTAAAATGGTACATTGTATTTACTCTTTCCCTTTTTAATAATTTTCTCGAACGATACTCTTAACTTGCTCTCTTCTACTTGAACTTGAGTATCTCATTTTCATTGTTACATCCTCTTCTTCTTTCCCATAATATTATATCATATTTGTATGTTACCTCCTCTTCTTCTTTCCCATAAAATTATATCATATTTGTATGACTATATACATAAGTATATACAGCATATGTAATATCATGCTCATTGTTATTAGATAGTAACTCTCTTTTTAAGTGCTTAATTTGGATCGATATATAAGACCAAATTGACTCGATCGTATAGTTAACCAAATGGTAGTATTAAGATAAATTTACATAAATAATTATTCTAGATTTTGTTTTATATTAGTTTAATTTATTTTTAGAAATCTGATTATTCACTGAACAATTAACCATCTTCCAAGTTAAATTAAGTATACTTTTGACTTGGCTTAATATTTTTGGGTGCTTTGCCTTTTCCGTTTGACTTGAACATTTTCTACATTCACAACTAAAAAAGTTGGTTTAATCGGTACACGTGTTAATATGCCACCATTATGTGTATACGGTATGCTTAAACATTGTTAACTAAATGATTAGGGATTCTCTATGACATTATTGGATATAAAATATGATGTAAATGTGTACACACCTGACTTGGTATGAATAACAGAAAATACGGGTAAATGAAATTTGTTTTCTTCGTACATGAGAAATAAATTAATACCAATGATTTTAAAAGCCATCGCAAATGACAATACAATATTAATAGAAGAAGAAAAAAGACTAGTCTTATTTTAGCAGAAATTTGTGTTTGTATATATATGTATGAAAAGAAACTTTACAATTCAAGAAACTCTATTAATTTGAGAGAACAGTGATTTATTCTTTGAGTAAGCTCTGTTTCACTAATGTATCTTCGATTCTTCAATGTATATTTTTTTAGACAATCACGGTATTGTGAGATTAGAATCTAAATGTGTTATTCTAGTTTTTTAGACTCATAAATATCTTTATAGGCAAACGATCAAAAAAATATAAAATATAAACCTTAACCGAAAAGTGGTTGTATAATAAGGCTAAACTTGTTTTCTAATGTTTTAAAAGTTCAAAACTTGCGTGGACACGTACTTAAGAGTTAAGAACTTGATTATTATATAATAAAATTTTAGGAATAAAGATTTAATATCTGATTAGTAGACTAGAGACAAGAACAAAAAAATAGTAGTGATTCAAGAACAAGACAGATTAACAGATTAATCAAATAATTGACCAAAAAATATATATAAAGTCTATTCACCAAGGATACATAAATGCTAGGTGTTAATCTTATTCGGTAATTTTTTTCTCGTCAATAATTAAAATGACGATCGTGTATTTTATGAGAATAGTAAAACTATGTATTTAATTCATTGACGTCTGATGTCTGATTCGCTTCTTCTTGGTTTTCTTTTGATTTTTATTGCGGAAATGTTTCATTACTTTTTCAGTCAGTAGCGGAACTAGAAACTATATATAAGGGTCAAATATTTTGGGTATACCTAAAACTATATTCCATAAAATTAAATAGCCATAAACGTAACAACATGAAAAACAAAAGCACACACATTTTAAGAGTAAAAGTTAAATTGAAAGGGTCAAATGAGGATTTGGACATAAGTTAATTGGGTCACAAACCAGTTTTACCCAGTTTTATAGTATAACATATGAGTAATATTACTATATTTATAAAATCTGTAGAGGTCAGGTGACCACCCTCCTCTCCACCTAGTTCTGCCACTGTTTTCAAGTACAGTTGTAAAAACAGAACAGTTTTAATTTTAATTACCACCATTTTGCTTTTACTGTTTGACTTAAAAAGTAAGGAAGAGTAGTAATTCAACTCAGTTCATTAAAAAAATCGAAAATATGAACAAATTTGAGAGAATTTTTTTTTATTTTTTTTTTTTATAACCGTGGGTGATCCAAAAGCTTTCTAGGCCTAAGATTAATCCCACGAGGCCCACAACAATCTACGTAGTCTTACCATTTAAGGCAGTCCGGGTGACCGGGGATTCGAACTCATGATGGCAGACACCTCAGCCGAGGTTTCTATACCACCAGACCACGAGGACCCGATAAAAAAATATTTATTTACTATTTTATAAGAGAACTGAAGAAATGAATTTATATTCCTTTAAATTTTTTTATTCCACTTAAAAATGGCTTCCATCAAGTTTACTAGTGGCTACCATATGGATCCATAATTTTTGTCATGGAGGACAATGAAAAATTTCCATTGAGACATACATATATCTACATGAGGCGAGAATTCAAAAATTAGAATGGAACGGATTTTTTTGTCGATTCCTAGTTTTATATAATAAATTTAGTCAATTCTTAAAGTAAGTAGCTCTTAATCAAATTCAAGATGACAAAACAAGTTAAACAAACCAAAAGAAAAAAAAAATTCCATTAGACTTCTTGAAAGTACTTAGAAACTTAACACGAACAAATACAAAAAGGGAATCATTGATCTCACAACGCAGGCTTTCAGAAATTTCCTCACAATAACTACTAAATTTCTCAAAGGAAAACATCACTTTAGATCTTTCAAACCTCCTCGAACTAAAACAGTATTCAAAACCACGTGCTCCCTAATCAAATCCATACCCGACCCGAATCCACAAGTCATGACCCGACCAGACAAAACCTTATAAATATGCCCATGCAAACTCACAAATTTCGACTCAAAACACTCTTCACCAAAAACCATCTCTCTCTCTCTCTCTCTCTCTCTCTCTCTCTCTCTCTCATAACCTCTCCCAATGGCTTCTAACTATGATAAGCTTACTTCTTCAAGAGTAGCAATCATCGGTGCTGGTGTTAGTGGTTTGGCAGCCGCTAAACACTTAGCTCGTCACAACCCAACCGTATTCGAAGCCTCGGATTCCGTCGGAGGTGTTTGGAGGAGCTGCACTTACGAGACGACTAAGTTACAATCGGCTCGAGTCGATTATGAGTTCTCTGACTTTCCATGGCCCAATAGGGATGAAACCACCTTCCCATCTTACACTGAGATATTAGATTACTTGGAGTCATACGCTAAGCATTTTGATCTCCTCAAGTTCATGAAGTTTGGCTCTAAGGTCATCGAAGTTAGGTTCATCGGTGACGGCGAAACTCCTCAGATGGTTGACCTTGGTTCTTACGGAAACTTGCTGCCCGGAAAACCTGTCTGGGAAGTTGCCGTTCAGACCGGAGATTCTGGAGATATTCAGGTTTGGTTTCAATTTACATGTTTCAATCTCATCCCATTTCTGGCTTGGCTGCATGCATATCCTTCATATATTTACACGTGCATGTGGTACATTGGACATAGATAGATGAAAAAAACAATTTTTGAACGATTTTGTTACTTTTCAATATGTACATGAATTATAATTTTTTTATTACATATAACATTTATGTAATTCAAACCTAAAAATTGAGGGAAAAAAAACACCTAAAATTGTATAGAATTTCTAACTTCCAAATAGTTTTATAAAACTAATTGCATGCATTATTAACCGAATTTACGTCTATTTTTTAATTATTGTATGATATTTGTTGTTAATGTGTGTGCAGTGGCATGCATTTGAGTTCGTGGTAGTGTGTACCGGAAAATACGGCGACGTACCAAGAATACCGACTTTTCCGGCAAAGAAAGGGCCGGAGATATTCGAAGGGAAAGTAATGCATTCGATGGATTACTGCAAATTAGAGAAAGAAGAGGCTTCTCATCTCCTCCGTGGCAAGAAAGTCGCCGTCATTGGCTTCAAGAAATCCGGCATTGATTTGGCTTTGGAGTCTGCTTTAGCCAATCAAGGTACATATAATATTATATATACTCTCTTCTTCACAAAAGTCTTTGATTAATTAACACTTAATTAGCTTCACTCTTAGAAATTGGCTCAAGTCAACAAAAAAAAAAATATATATATATATATATATATTCGTATTCTTATTAATATATTGAGTTGGACCGTTATTCCGATTGGCAAAATCCAAATCGTTGCTCACAAGTTTCGTAAGAAACCGACAGATTAAATAATCCAATATAACTCACTTCGATGATCGATCATTTAAATATTTGCAGGAGAAGGAGGCAAAGCATGCACAATGGTGATAAGAACAACACATTGGGTGTTCCCGCATTATTGGGTGTGGGGCCTACCATTCTTCTTGTTCTACTCAACCAGAGCTTCTCAGTTCCTCCATGATAGGCCTAACCAAAGCTTCATTAGAACCATCTTTTGCCTCCTATTCTCTCTTCTGGTTAGTGATCGTAAATCAAACCCTTAAAATTTGTCCTTATAAATTGTACAATTTTATGTGGTTTTCTAAGTTTTCCTAAACATATATATATGACAATAAAATATATACAGCGTGTGGTGGTTTCCAAATTCATCGAATCATACGTTTTGTGGAAGCTTCCTCTGGAGAAATATGGTCTTAAACCCGACCATTCCTTTGAAGAAGACTATGCTTCTTGTCAAATGGCGATCATACCGGAAAATTTCTTTGAGGAAGCGGATAAGGGTATGATCCGGTTTAAGAAAACATCAAAATGGTGGTTTTACGAACAAGGGATTAAGTTTGAGGATGGGACTACGCTGGAAGCTGATGTTGTGATACTCGCGACTGGTTATGATGGCAAGAAGAAGCTCAAAGCCATTGTTCCTGAACCTTTTCGAACTTGGCTTGAGTTTCCAAGCGGTGTAATGCCTTTATACAGGTGCGTACACTTATAAGTTATAACTATTTTTAAAATCTTGAGGAAATTTTAAATGAATAGTAAATTCGACATTGTAATTAAGACGCTGATAATTAATTAGAGTAAATTCGACATTGTAATTCTTATATTTAATACTCATTGGAACGTTACTTATGATAGCAAAATTTCATTAAAAATAACAGGGGAACAATCCATCCATTGATACCAAACATGGGTTTCGTGGGATACGTTCAAAGCAACTCGAACCTACACACATCAGAGCTACGTTCGTTGTGGTTAAGCCGGCTGGTGGATGAAAAGTTCAAATTACCGAGCAAAGAGAAAATGTTGGACCAATTCGTAAAGGAAATGGAAGTGATGAGAAGATCAAGCAGATTCTATAAACGTCATTGCATCTCTACTTTCAGCATCCAACATGCCGATGATTTGTGCAATGACATGGGACTCAATCCTCGGCGAAAATCCAACTTGTTCCTCGAAGCATTTAGTCCTTATGGTTCTCAAGATTATCGACTCGATCAAGAAGAAACTAATATTTGAATGTAACGAATTGTTACATTTGATGGATGATGTCTACTTTGTAAAATTATAAAAATGTGATGGTGAGCCATTGAATAATCATGTATGTTCGACTACATGAGCTTTTATTGTGAAATATAAATGTATTTTATACTCTTGCTATTGTATGGAGATATATATATATATATAATTATAAAGTTATGTATCACTTTTGATATTGTTTTCTTTATTTGCACCTTAGTCAACAACATTTTATTTTCAACTAGCAAATTAATTTTCCTTTATTTTATTATCTTTAGAAAGGAGAAATTAAAAACAAAATAATTTAGACTAAACTAGATTTGAAATATTCATAGCTATTTGTTCTTTTTAATACGTTATTGGTCTTCGAATAAGCACAAAATTCCAATTTTATCCATTTTAGTTTTTGGTCAACGGAAAGTCACACTTTAGCCAAGAGATTTTCCTCACTTGAGAGACATTTTGTCGGTTAACATTAGTTGTTTAATTCTCTTTCAGTCTGTGACTATAGTAGCTTATGGTTATGGAAACAGTGATTGGGTTGGTCATCTCTAGAAAGACACACACACACTGTATATAATATTTAGTAAAGTAACTTATATTTGTTATTTTTATGCCTTTAGGCGGGACAATATTTCCTAGTGACATATTAGTGTATAAACTGTGTATGAACTACTTTGCTAAGTAGCTGTGAAGTTAGTATGCATGAGAAAAATAATTACTGGCGTGATTTAATCCCCACTGGATTATTGCTTTCCCAAAATTAGAGGGTAATCTTTCAGACATGAACAGAGGTGAAGCTCGTGAAATAACTTGAAGACGAAGACAATATATAATGTGGAACGAAGAAAAGAGGGGCACACTGCACGTTTTATTCAACTTTTGAAGTTAATGAATGTCGAGAGAGGATGGAGTAAAAACGAAAAGATCGGTCTAGGGGAATGACGCAGTCGGAAAACCCTAGAAATAGCAAGCACTAAACCTAGATTGAATTCAAGTTCACAAGCAATGAACTTGAAGGGAAAACTCTGGAAATCCACCAGATTAGAGAAAATTTCTCTGTTTTGATTAATTAGAATAATAAGATATGATATGCCTCATGGCTACAAAAGTT
>OVBJ01002510.1:0-17443 GCA_900406535.1 Noccaea bulbosa
AAGGAAGGTCCGTGTTTTGAGACTGAACATAAAAATGACTCAAGTTATGCAAAGGAGTTACGCCGTTGGGCGGAGACGAAAGTCCAAGTTTCAGGATTTGGAGTTAGAGTGTATCTCAAGATGGCTATGTGGAGATCAAGCTGGGTGCGCGGTTTGTGGTTCCGTTCCGGTGGTGGGACGAGTTGAGCCGGTAGCGTATCAGCTTAACTTACTTGATTTTATGAGTGTTTTTGGTAAGGTGTTTCACGTGGTGATGTGAAGAAAATGTCTCTATCCTTCAGAGGAGTTAATGGCTAAGCTTTCATAAAATCTTAGGCCGGATTTATTGGTTTTTTGAGGATTCTCGAGAGGAGAGTCAAGGTTCTGTGGACAAGAAAGTGTCGTTGTGAGAGTCTTATGAGGCTGTAGCAGTTTAGAGGATGAAAACTTGAGGCAAAGATGGAGTTGGAATTCGGAAGGTGTTCGACTAGTAGGTCGATGAGTTAGTTCTTCATCTTTGTGGTTTTGGTTGGTTGGCCTTAGGCTATGTGGTTGTTGTGGTTTATGTATTTTCGTTCGTGGTACGAAATACATTGTTGGAGATTTATAAGATGGCGGTTTCCTTATAAATCTGGGTTCGGATGTTACGAGTTGTGTGACCAGTTTTGGGTCATGATACAGTTCTAGTCGGTATGCTGCTTACTAGTGGCTGACAAGTCACGAAGTGGGTATCAAGAGGTGGTGGATCTCTTGAGAGAGACAAGTGGGTCTCTTGAATTGATATGAGTATCGTGACGGTGGTGTCACGGTACATATATTGTGACGGTGGTATCATGATATTGGTATTGTGGCGGTAGGTGTCACGGTATCGAGTTAAGGAGTAATGAATGTCTAGAAACGTGCTTATAACATAGGATTAGATGTGAGTCTCTGAGATCAGTGGTGGATCTCTTGTGTTTGGCCAGTGGTGGGCCGGGTGTTGTCGTCTTGGATAGACGTGTTTGTTGGGATTCAAGGACGAATCCAGTTTAGTGAGGGAGAATTGTAACATCCATGAACCGGAAAGTGCTATTTCGGGAGTGGTGTCTAGCGACACCAAGTGATCAGCTATTGTTTGCATTGTTATGCAAGGTATAAATCTCTAAGTGGTTGCGCATGTTCTTGTTTGATTGTTACGTAGTAGGTTTAGAGGTTGAGGCATTGATTTATGATTGACTGTACATGTTCTTGTTTGATTGTTGTGCAGTCGGTCGAGATGTTGAGGCATCCTTGTGTTAACGTTTGTAAAACGGCCTTTGATTAATTGGTGTCGAGCGACACCAGGTTTGGGTGTCGATCAACACCGGCTATTGGGATAATTTTCGGTTTAAGTCGATTGTGCGTGTTTATGTTGGTCTGGTCGAGTGGTGTCGACCGACACCAAGGAGTTGTGTCGATCGACACCGGTTATCGGAAAATCGACCGATTCGATTTAAATTGCTGGTTTGGGCCGGTTTAATCAAAGAAGCCCTAGGTCGCGAGATAAAAACGTTGTGGCCGCGTTTTTATCTCAGTTTTTGGAGGAGAAAAAGGCAGAGAGTTTCAGAGGAGATTTTGGGAGATTTTCACAATCACTGTTCATCGCATACTGTTCATCAACACGGTTATTGTTCATAGCATACTGTTCATCGGTGTGGTTACTGTTTATCGGCGTGATTACTGTTCATCCGGAGCACTGTTCATCGTTTTTCCTCTTTTTCCTTTGTCCAATCGGTTGTCGAGGTGAGTGCGTGACTGTATGTCCATTTATCACCAGAGATTTCGTGTTTATGTGTTTAGGGTTGATGTTCTTGAGCTGTTCTTCGTTATTGTTGAGTTTGATTCGTTTTCGGGCGTTGAAAACCCGTGATTTGTGCTTTTATGTGAAATCTGTGTTGATTCGTCGAAGTTGGTGTCGTTTCGTCTGGGAGGTGTCGATCGACACCGTGCGTGGTGTCGATCGACACTGATGTCGCGGAGTGTCGTTCGACACTTGTGTTGTTGCGAGTCTATTGAGGGTTTTGATCATTGCTGCTATTGTTATTTGTTGTTATTGATTGATGTACTGTCTGGTGGTTGACGTACATGGCATGTAGGTAGGATGATCCACTCACTAAGTATTTATGATAATACTTACGCATCTCCATTCCAATGTGATGCAGGTAACAGGAATGTTCGACCGCGGAATGAGGCCGAGAGACGATGAGGATGATAGGATGATTTACTGTTCTAAGCTATTTGTTTTGTAAACCTGGTGTTTAGGTTGCTAGTATTTTATTATCACTTGGAGTTGTTTAATATTGTTGATTTAATGGTTTAATTTATTTAAAGGATTTGAAGAGTTATTCATTTGTTGAAATTGTTTAATTGAGGAATTCTGCACTTGATTATTAAATTAAAAAAAAAAGACTGGTTGTTTCGTAAAGTCACAGAGAAACACCAGTAACATTGTAGCTATTTTACAAACTGAAACAACCCAAAAATGGAGGAGTCGAAGGCAGGTATGAGGTTCGAGTGAAGGCTGTGGTGGTTAAGGTGATGATTGAGAGGATTAACAAAGGAGAGATACGACGGAGGTGGCGGCTCTTAAAGCTTTACAGGAAATTGGTTTAGGAAGTGGAGAAGGAATCTGATTCGGTGGTGAGAATCGGCGGGAAGAGGAGAAGTGGAGAGCACCGGCGGGTTTGATTCGGCGGGTAGTGGAGAAGTGGAGAGCACCGGAGGTGAGAATTTCAAGGCTGATTCGTAGAGAGCGTTGGCAATGAGACCTAGAAATGATCGTTCAGGACACAAGGTAAAAAACGAGTACAAGATCAAGTTCTTATAATTTGTCTCTCTTTCTCATTTACGCTATTAGATCATGTTTTACTCTAATGTTAAAGATGATTGACGTACCTCTATGATGCATATTCTCTCATTTAAATCATCATTTGTATTATTTTTCATCCGTTGGTAAACCACCTATTTTGTAAAATTAGTTTCATGATTTTCAAAAATATTAATTTCCATTGTATTTGCTGGATGTTCTAATGTCGTGTTTGGTGTTCATGATTTTTGGTGTCTGCGATCACTTAGCTACAGTGACGGCACAACCCTGGTTGGTATGTATGCAGAGAATATAAAACTCAATTTCTTAGTACTGCCTTTTACATAATGTCTGAGGGCTCACTGATTTGGTTAATAATTATACTGACCTCAAATTTCAATATACAGGCTGCACTTCTTTTATGGGCTTACGATAGAAGTCATTATGATCATATACAAAGGGGAATTGTATTGGGTGTATTTTCAAGTATGGGCCATCCGAATTATACATATTTCCCTCACAAAGCATTCATAACATCCTTCCTAGGTAAGATTTCTTCTTCATACTTGATTTCCACGTGGATATATGATGGTGCCCCTCAAAATCCTCGATTCAGTATTCTGGCTTAAAGTTATTTACCTTCCAACTAAGGTTGAACCCGTGCCCTATACGGGATGATGCTTTCTAAATTTATATTTTTATTAAAAAAATATCTATTTAACTATCTTAATTATTTTTGCGACGAATTTATTGGTTTTTATCTTTGTTTGTGATCCATAAATTAAACATCTTAACGATTTTTTTAAAGGTAAATAACTTAAAGCATTGACCACATGTCCAGACCATACAAAATATGGGTTCTGTGTTAAAAAAGTTTAAAATTAAACTTTAAAAAGTTAGACTTTTTCTATAATTTTTAGAAGAAATTATGCCCTACAATTCTTTTTATGAGAAATTAGGCACTACAAAATAATTTTATGAAAATTTAGGCTCTTAAAAAGAAAAAAAAAAATCAAAAAGAGCCTTGTGTTGGATCCCACCTCACACGTGCTTCCAGCCGGTCCGATTGACCACATATTCAATATGATAGACTTAAGCATATATAAACTTCAAATCACTACAATATAATAAGATAATTCAAAGAACAAAAAAACTTAAAATAAAACATTATTCTTTTTTAAAAAACTATACTTAATATATTTCATAAAATAAATTAAAATTTTATAATATTCAAATTTGTGATAAAAAAATATTTTAAATATTTTAACTTTTTAATCAATTTAAACTATTTTAAATATTTTAATATCTTGATATAAATATTTTCAATTATTTCATTGTGAAATATTTATTATAATAAAAAAATTTATTTGGTTTAATTATATAGTTTTATCAAATAACCATATAAAACAAAATATATGTATAAATTTGGATGATTATTAAATTAATCTTCCATTTGTTATGGTTTCTTATCATTTTGGTCTTTTTTATAATAGTTTTTTGATCTATCATACATCATCATTTTCAATGGCGGACTTTGATGATATTTTTTTTATTTTCATCATTTTAATAATTAATATCTGTTTTTTTAAAACTCAAATTATAATTTGTGTAAAAAAATATATATGTGTAATGTGATCATTTATTTATTTTTATAAAATAATTCAATCAAAAACTGAGAAAAAAATATATAATTTAAGAAGACAATTAATTTGATATATTGACTAAGATATAGAAAGAAATAAAAGCTAAAATTTGTATAAATAATTAATATAAATTATTCTCTAATCAAACTAATACAATAAATAGTCTAGTAAATATTACTTTAAATAAATAAAAATTCTGAGAATGAACCATATGATGACACATCATCATGCATTCTCTTTCAATATATTTGGGATCAAATGTCTCTCTGTGTAAATTACCCTAACAATTTATAACTTGCATGGTCCATCAATGAAAATTAGATATAGAACATGTACATAGTAATAGAAATTATACCGTTTGGAAACATGATACATAATTCGTTTAATATAATATTTTGTGGTAAGTATTGATTGTGGTTACATATTATAGATGTTGGCTGTGTATTCTCTGACAGTTATTCTATTAGAAGCTATACATGTGTATTAAATGATAGTAGTTGGACAAAAGTGAGTTCGCCCTAGTTTTAAAACTCTCCCAGGCACGAAGCCCGAGGCAGCCGCTGTCTGTCGTTTACCATCTTCAACATGGATCTCCGACGTCGCTTTCCCACAGTGGCGGATCTACTTGGTAAGGGGGTGGGGCAAGTGCCCCATGCTAACTTTATAATTTTTTTGTTTGTAATACAATTTTGATTAAGTAAGTATAGCATATTAGGTTCAGTTTTGCAATGTTGCCATCAAACTTCGACCAAGTTTTTTTCTCTCATTTGTTTGGGATGAAATTTCGCATAATGTTTTATCTTTTCTCTTTTTATTGATAGATATCTCACATTACTTATATCTCTCATATTTTAGTTTTAATCAATTTTCTTTTGTCATCAACCTCTTTATATAAATATCAGTTAGAATTTTATTATTTAATATTTAGTTAGTGAATAATATTTTTAGAAGTAGTTTCTGTATGCATATAATACTTATAATTAAGTAAATGAACGAACATGACAAAAAATATTTAGTATTTAAACAAAATTATATAAAAATAGATTTACTGTGCCCCATATAAAATATTGTTCTGGATCCGCCCCTGCTTTCCCACCGGCCGCCTCTAGCTTCTTGCTCCCCTGAATCGTCTTCTCCATCTGGACGCCCTTGTCTAGCCAAAAACTGTTTCACCCTTCGTCGCCTCTGATCCCCTGATGAGATCCCTCTGATTTGTCCAAGCTCTCACGGTACTAGAATCCTCTTGTGCTCAACGCCTCCTACATGGCTCCATTGATGCAGTTCTGGTGCCTTGAAAGCTTCCCTTTGTGTCCTTCTCCGGATATTCCGACGACAAACTCTGCCATCCCTCCAGACCCACCGGTTCCTCCCGATCCGCCTGACGTCTATACCTCTTATGGCCTTTCAGATCTATTATCTCTACTTCAGCTGTCGGCTTCCTCGTCTGCTCCGCCGGCCGCCGGCTGAACACGCCACCTCGCTGCCGCCGGTGTTTCTTACCAACGTCTCCTCCGTCCCTCTCATGTTCGCGTATGTCGGAATTGGGTTCGTGGACATGGATTGCGTACCCGGCGGTGGTACCATATATAGGGTCGATGGTCTTCCCATCTCAGATCCACCATCTATCATCCTTGCTGCTGCTTGGCTTGCCGGTTCCAACCTCTGCTCCGGCGAGTTACAACTGAATTGGTTCTGTTTTCTTCCGTCGTTGCTCACGAATATGGTGATATGCTCGTCTTCTCTACTTGATTCATTCCCAGTCTCATCAGTTAGAGCTTACTTTCCGGCGAGGTATTTAAAGGTTATGTTTATCATTGGATTCTTCTCTATGAGCAATACCATCTTTATGATGGATCCAGGCTCACGATTCTCGTCTGACATAGTCATTAGACTCACTCCATCCGGCAAGATCTTCATTGGGGCTTGGACCATCATGCTTATTGTGGGTATTTGCCTTAATCCACTTCCTGGGCTTGGCCCTTATATACTTCTTGGATGTTATCCTTGTATTTTTACTGGGTTTAACCCTTGTAATTCTCCACGGTATCTATTTGGTGTTGTATGTGCTCTTGTGACCGAGAAGAACACATTATATGATAGGGAGATTTGTTTCACACCTTCCTCCTTACTTAAGGAGAGATCTTTATCACTTTCATTGGGAGATGGTTTCCAACCTTTCCCTTTTTAAAAAAGGTGTCATGTTTCGGATTCAATGTTCGAAATATTTGCCGTATTCTTCACCGTTTTGTTTTCTTGTGTAGCGGTCTGTACGGGGCCAGAAGAAGCAACCAAACTCGTCTCGACGATCTTTGGAGGTGGGGATTGGCTATCAAAGTCACCATATGTGACTATCTCTCGACATCTCGGCGCTGCCGTAAAGTCTACCTCGACGCATTTGAGCTATAGCTCCAATTCGCTGTCATATGAGGATTTATCTGTTTTTATTGTTGTTTGCGTTTATGCTTTGTTGTTTCTATCAAAGAGGAGGTTTAATTCCCTCTTTTGTATCGTTACGATTTACGTTTAATGAAATCCTTTGGTGCACAAAAAAAAACAAAAAAGCTATACATGTGTTACTGGAATGAGACCTTATGGTTCATCAATGTGCAAAGTTCTATAGGATCATGTTGTTGGAAATCTACACGCAAAGCTTAGTTATAGCTACATTTGGCGTTGTTTGCGTTTATTAATATCATATTAGCAGTTAAATCTTGGCTTTAGCCGATAACGAAAGTGTACAAGCAAAAACAGAGCAAAGAATATTAGGATCGATCATTCTAGTTTTTATTTTCTATATTTTGAAGTTGATCAAAGCTACTTTCAAACCGTTTAGACACACTTGACACTATACTGTATAAGTCTGTAAGAGTTTTAGCATAATATATTTTTATTTTTTTCCACATTTTCAGAGACAAAATTCCGATGTAAAGAAAGCTTTCTATGAGCTATATTGCTCTCAACTATAAAAATATTAGTTCTGGTTCATTCCTGTTTCCTTTTTAGAATTGACTCATGTTTCATATATTGTTGTTATCAGAGAAACGGTATTGCTCCACGTGGACATGTTCGTCAACTATATACAATGGATATTAATGGAGAGGAAAAACTTCCAGCAGAAGTTCAAATCTCTGAGAAATGTCAAGGTCTGTGTCAGCGCAAATCCACAGAAAAGAGGATATGAACTTCTGCTGGATAGCTCTGCCTTGAGCAGAAAGATGAGGGATAGTAACTTATAAAAACATATTTGTGAGTTTTTTAAGGAAAAATGGAAAGAATAGAACATGTGTTACTTTAGAGCATCACATAAGATAAATAAAGATTCATGGCTGGATTTTAATTTTCGCAAAATGGATGTTATATTTCTTTGCAAAAATTTTTCTGTCTTTCGTTAGATGAAATTATTTTCCCTTTTTGAGGGATATAGAGTTACATATGTATTTTTTGTTAAATATATAGAGTTACATACTTTAATACGTAGAAGAACCACAACCGTAAAACCTATCATTGAGATTAAAAACATAATAAAAAACCAAAACTGAATTAAAAAATGAAAAAGTTGATATTTTTTGCTTGTGGTAAAAGTTCAAAAGTGTTAGAAAATCATATTGGAGACCGGCGACAAAGTTACGTTTTTTGAGGATTTCACCAATTAAAAAATATGATGAAAACTTGCACATTCAAACAGCGCACGCATAGCATGGTTAATCCCCTAGTTACAACAAGAGTCAAAAACAGTCGATCGTGAGGAAGCATGAGCAGTACAAAAGTGGGACGTGTCTAATAAATATAGGTCACACAACCACCCAATCTTACGTATCATTCTACTCTCTTTATTGAAATCTATACAGCAGTTAATGTCACCTACATTTCTTACTTATAAAATTATGACTTATCACGTTTTCTTTTTAATACGACACCAAAACAAAAAAGTCTTCAACTATTATTTCTTCATTCATATTAATTTCCTATACAAGGGTTGGAATTAAATTGAAAAAATAAAATTTTATAGAAGAAAGAGTTCATAATACAATTACAAGAGAAGAACTTATGCGATCATGTAATTTGAGGCGAGGACTTACGCCACTTCAGACGGAAAGTGGAACCATTAATATGGACTATTCAGTCCATGAATCAATATAATAAACAAGAGATGGTTTTTGAGATAGACTGTTTTGACGTAGTGAAGATGATGTCTAATCCAAATGAGTGGCCAGCGTTCTCGATTCTTCTTGAAGAAATTGATAGATGCAAAAGAAGGTTCACCACCTTCGCCGTTCATCATATACCAAAAACAAAAAACAAGAAGACAGACAAACTAGCACGAAGTGCACGAGATCTTTTTTACGATGTTTATTATATAAACTCTATTTTATCGGTCTGTAAAAAAAAAAAAAAAAAAAAAAAAAAAAAAAAAAAAAGGNAAGAGTTCATGGCTTTTATCATAGCAGTGCACCGAATTAATGGACATGATCTAGACTAATACAGTATATTTGTACAGGATGTGATCGAACATAACGCAGATTTATTGTTTTATTCCATTAAAAAAATATTAATTTCTTGTTTTGATTTATCTCAAGTATTTAAACAATTTTTCACTATATTTCAACTCTATCCGGGAACTGCATTAAATATATAGACCCCACCTGTGTTTATTTCGAGTATTTATGTGTTGTACTTGTATGTATAAATTTATATGTGAATCATGATATATGTGTGTATTATATACACACATAGAACACTCATATAATTAATACTTGGTCGTATTTGGTTAGAAAAAACAGAGAGGACAATGATAATTAATACTACGGCAAGGATGGGTATTCTAACTGTTACTCCCTCGTTCCAGAATATAGAATGTTATAGAATTTTTTCTTGTTCCAGAATATAAGATGTTTTAGAATTTTTAAGATACTTTTTACAAACTTCAAGAACCATTATTTAAAAGTAATTGAATTCTTGAAATACTATTGGTTAATATTTAATAAAATATGGTTTGATTAAAAAAATGAATCATTTATTGTTAGACAATAAATATTTCTTAATTTGTGTGAAAAGTCTAAAAAATCTTATATTCAAGAATAGAGGGAGTATATTCCACACATTTAGGTGACCTAAACCTATTTGGAAACTTTCATTTCACTAACAAGGCCAGTATCATCAACCTTTAGAAAAGAAGGCTAAAATGCTTAAACTATTTTAAATGAAACTTAAGAATAACTTGATATATTCTGAGAGAGTAATATGAGGAAGAAAAAGTTTTCTCAATTATTTGTTTTTTCCGTTGAAGTCGATTTTGTCTCGAATACAAAAAAACAACGTTCGGTTACTTAGAAGAAAATTAAAATTAACGAAAACGTACATACACTAAAAGACCATGGACATTTACTAAATTAGTAAAATATATGTTAATTCGTGTCTAACATATGATTAACAATTAACATCTAATTATATGTTAGACACGATTACATTAACTCTTGGTCTCCTCCCTAAAAATATATACACACAAACATTTGACAATGATATTACATATGATGTGTATATAACTATGCGTTTTGTTAAACAACGAAACCGAGAATATAACAGAGATTAAGACATCACTAGTCATATATACATCCATTGAAAGAAATGAAAGCAATAACGACAGTCAATTCAATCGCTAAAACTTAATGGATTAGGGATGAATAAGCTACCTTTTCTTAATGAAGGGACGAACTAACGATTGATATATAGATATATATATATATAAACAAAAATAAGGCATGCTTTTTACCGGGGTCAACATTCATAAATGGGTGTTATTACGGGGGTCAACATTCAGACATTCTCCTCAAGGTAGAGTGTAAATGTTAATAACACCCATCTTGTTCAGAAGAGCTTTGAATTAAGAAGGGAATAATAGTTTAGTAAAGAGCATCAGCCAACTGATATTTAGTCCTCATATGCAAAGTCTTGACTAACCCCAATTGGTTATCGAATTATGTTTGATACCTTGTGTATTTTTGTATGATTAGTTTGAAAATATTGCTCAAGAAGGCACTATTTGCGTAAACAATTCCTTAGGAATTTACTAAAGTTGTTGTGATACTGCCAAGTCAACAATTAATCATATGTTTTTACCATGTTGTATAATAGTTTGATTTATATATATTATGATATAGTACTGTGCCCGAATTCAAATATGAAGAGAAGTACGGAAAGAAAGCCCAAAAATGTATTATTTAACGGATATTAATAACTACAGGAGTTTGCCCTAGTTCCAAAACTCTCTCAGGCACAGACTCCAAGACAGCCATCGTCTCCTGCTCAGCTCCGATTTCGGACCGATTCTCCTTCACCAGAGTCTCTGTTTCTGAAATCGGAGCTCGGCTCCCTCTTTCCCGGGCTTCACCTTGGTGTCCGATGTCTTTTGTGCTTTTTCTGTTGGTGACTCCGTCGCTGATCTTTTTTCTTCACGCACTTTTGTTTCTCGGCTGCATCTCTTCTTGTCTAGTGACCGTCGCGAGGGGACACACGTAGCTCTCGAGGTCGGAGCTTTCGTCGTCTCTCTCTGGCATCCCTCTGGAGTCTGAAGTTCGTGCACCGAATCTCTCGCACCTCCGAGTGAGCTTCCCCTGGATCTCACGAAACCTCCGCCGGAACCACCACCAGATCTACGGCCACCTTCCTCCCTCTTTCCGACCAGCTATTTCATTCCAAGTGTTGTTGTAGTTGCTGCTCTCTCACCAGATCTGATACCGGTCATTACTGTTGTGGCCTGGCTTGCGGGATTCGGTCTGTGCTTCAGCGTTTTTCCCGGCGACGACCTGTTCCGGTGGGGCGATTCCGACGGCCAACCTTGGTCCACCGGCGACTACTCTCTCACCTTCCCGAATCCTATCTCCATCGACCATCTAAGGCCCATTGTTCTTAATTATTGGGCTTCTCCCACAACTCTTATGGGTATGCTCTTTTCAACGTGCTTTGTGGCTCATTTTGACAGTAAGGTCTCACAACTTCGTGAATTTGTCCGAAAACTCAATGCCGGAATGTTTTCAATTCTTCTTGTTTGGGAATTGTTTAACATTTCAACCTCCTCCATTGGCACGGAGAGATCGCTTCCACCTTCCTCCCTTCACAGAGAGAGAACTTTTCCACCTCTCCCTTCTCTATGAGAAGCGGATTCTTCTCGGACTCACATCTGAGTAAGCTTTATAACTTTCTTACCAATTTGTTATCTTGCGCATCTGTCTACACGAAAATTCAAGATACAACCGGATTCGATTCATCAAATCTCGGAGGAAGAAGTTGGTTTTCAACGTCACATTTGATCTCACATTTGATCGTGACTAGGCTACAAAAATCCGGCCAGACCGTGATGTATCTTCCGACGCATTTGAGCATTGTTTATAATCTGCTGTTACATGAAGATTTATCTATCTTATGTTTTAATTTTCTTATGATGTATGGTAGTATTCAAAGAAGATGTTTAATTCCCTCTAGATCTTGTAACACCAAGCTTAATTAATAGAATTAAGAGTTTGAAAAAAAAAAAAAAAACACGGATATTAATATGTCATGGACCTCCATATATAAAAGATACCAAAAATAAGTGTGAGAGACCATAAAATCATAAAGATTTGATATATCACAACAAAAAACTAACTCAATAACCCAAATTGAATTTCTCTGTTGCTCACTTTAGGGTCCACTTTACATTATATGTTTTTCAACCAATAACTGAACGCCAAGTTGTCAAAAAAAAAAACCTCTAAATATATATGTATAACAACTCTCCACACGACCCATATGACATATTACATTCTCCCAAAAGGAACTTTCAAGAAAAGTCTTGCATTCCCTCTATCTACGAAAATGTTGCTTGTTATGTTTCTGACTCTTTTTGTGGCAGTGGCTTTTCTGCCGCCACTTTCAGTGGTGGCTTTGGATGTCCACCTCCTCCGTCAGCTAGCCGCAAAACACAACGTCACAACGATTGTTGTGTTTGGAGACTCTAGTGTCGATCCGGGAAACAATAATTTCCTTAACACCGATATGAAAGGAAATTTTCCACCTTATGGTGGGAATTTCATAAACCATAGATCCACCGGAAGATTATGCGATGGTTTGCTCGCACCCGATTTCATCGGTAATTAAGATTTATTTTTATATTAGTCTTGAATTGTGTATATGTTAATTGTAGGAGTTTATCTTTCGTTATGAATTTTGTACACATCAAACTTACATATATTTGGTAAGGTTTACATTAGGTCTTAAAAATTATAGATGTTACTTTTAATTATGATATTGTGCTCACGTCAAACTTATATATGTTTACACTGTTAATATTTTTCAGCGGAGGCCATGGGTTACCCACCGATACCAGCTTTTCTTGATCCAACACTAACCCAAACGGATCTACCTCGTGGTGCAAGTTTTGCCTCGGCCGGTTCTGGTTATGACGATCTCACAGCTAACATATCCGTAAGCCTAAACACTTTTCATTTTTTCTTTCAAGAACAAACATATAGGTGAGAATTTCATACAAGATTGAACTGAAATTATATTGTTTTGTGGGTGGAACAGAACGTATGGAGTTTCTCGACGCAAGTCAAATACTTTTTGCATTACAAAATTCACCTCAGTAAATTGGTCGGTCCACTAGAGAGCTCAAAAATGATTAATAATGCGATATTTCTTTTAAGTATGGGATCAAATGACTTTCTTCAAAATTACTTGATCGATTTTACTCGACAAAAGCAATTCACAGTTGAGCAATACATCGACTTTCTCTCCTCCCGTATGCTTTACGACGCCAAGGTATGTATACGGCTTCACTATACACATATACATATGCATTATGCATATATGATAACTGTATGTACATGTACAGATATAAGATAGGTATAGCTTGATTCTTGGTTTCGTGAAATAGTTATACATGTGAAATACTTGATTATTTCTGTGAAGGAAAACAGTTTCATTTCATTATTGCTTGAACTAATTGACTATTATAAAAAAATAGAACGTGTCTCTCTCTGTGTAGGTGTTGAATTAAGTGTGCATTGAATAATTGGAATTGAAAAATACGAAATACATTGTGTATATGGGTGTGGGTGGTTCCTGATACTTAAATAAGATAAAGTCATGAATTACAACAAAAATAGAGGAAAAAAAAACAGAGTACAAAGAAAATAATACGAATCCTATCTGGTTGTTGACATAAATTAATTTTAATAAATATTTTATACCCTACAATGACATTTATTTTCGTTTTTTTACTGTGTGGTTTTCGGAACATGTCCACAATTCATATCCACAAGTATATAAAATCGTTTCTTTGTTTTTTCTTTGTTAGTTATATAAAGTAAATTCACCAGGCCATTTGCTTTCTGGAACCACTAAGCGCATAAACTTTCTTTAGTTCCCATTTTTTGATGGCCTTTATTTCCCATTTATTGAGACATATAAATAACCACGTACATAGCCACTAGTACTAGAACAACCCAATTGGATTTTTGTTCACTATCGGTAGAATGTTTCATTGAACAAAAGGATTTATGGTAAAAAAAAAAATAGATAACTAAATTTAGTTCACATTCAGTTGATAAAATATATTTTAAAATGTTTTAAATTCACAGATTTGTGATATAGTTTGAATTATTTTTTATATCTAGTTTTTGTTTAAGTTGGATAAACCGATCCAGATTAATAGTTAAACTCTAATAGACACATGTGCATACTAATCAACGACATTATGAAAAGAATATGAGTTGTATATAACTTTTATATAAATAAGATTCATATCATATTCTGACTTTGATGATTCTTGTTATTTTACAGATGTTGCATAGACTTGGAGCTAGAAGGTTGGCGGTGGTAGGAGTTCCTCCCATGGGATGCATGCCCTTAATTAAATACCTACGAGGCCAAAAGACTTGCATTGATCAATTAAACCAAATCGCTTTCTCTTTCAACTCCAAAATGATCAAGAATCTCGAACTTCTGCGATCTGAAATCGGTTTGAAAACCATCTACGTCGATGCCTATTCTACCATCACAGAAGCCATTAAAAACCCAAGAAAATTTGGTGATCACCATGGATCTATTTTATTTCTATACTATTAAAACATAAATTTGAGAGATAATTAGTAATCAAAGGAAAAATTAGGATCTCATTAATTCTTTTTCATTTTAATTTGTAGGTTTCGTGGAAGCTTCTAAAGGATGTTGTGGAACGGGTACTTACGAATATGGAGAGACATGCAAGGATATGAACGTATGCAAAGATCCTACCAAATACGTTTTTTGGGATGCAGTCCATCCAACACAAAGAATGTATCAAATCATTGTTAAGAATGCCATTGCATCTATTAGTGAAGATTTTCTTGTTTAGAATATGTTATATGTCTGTATTACTATCATGAGGTATTAAAAATTATGAGATATAATTGAAACAAAATTCAGAGATGTTATATATATAATGTTTCTAACCGGTGAAAAGTTATGCTTATTATCACTCAGAAAAATGAGAAATATCTCGCTTTCAAAATAATATTTTTCTTAAATTTTACCTACATAACTACAAACAATTTGCTAAAGAAGAATATATCGGTCATAACAAGAAAAAAATATTTTACTTAACAATCTGTTTGTGAATATGATGATATAGTTTTTCTAAAAATATACTTGATTTTCTCTTTTAATAATTTCAATGACTAATATTAAAAGAAACAGCAGATAAACTAAAACATAAATTTTTATTTATATAAAAAAAAATGTTAGTTATATGCAAATTATATAAGTTGAATTAAGAAAATGACATATGTTATAAATTTATGAGGATACATGTCAGTTTATTAAAGAGTGTGAATAGATGTGACTGTTAAAATATTAGAATAGATGAAGTAAACTATATAAACTAATTAAAAATGTCAGAAACTACCGAGGATGGAATCAATCGTTGGTCGGAGAGACTTAAAGAGAAGGAAGTAAGTCTTCTCACTTGGATGGACGGAATCAAAAAAGACATAAGCAGAAGTATTAGGACAAACATATGACTCTGGGTTACAGAAGATCGATGCCTCTAAGTATCCACTTCCACAACATCCACTGCTCACTTCTTCAAACCCTATAGCATACAAATATATAAACAGAAATGTCTTACCAAAAAAAAAAAAAAACATGACTCAAATTGGTAACAATGGAATATAATATATCATAATCTTGGTAAAGAAAAGGAAAATTGTTGTTACAAAGTACTAAAAATATAGTAAGAAGATAAAATCAACTGTGTGATAAAAAAAACTTTTTTAATTTATTTTATTGTTAAAATACAGTAATATTCTAAATAAAATTTTATATAGTGTTAAAATTAAACCCTAAACCTTATATCCTAAACTCTAAGCTCTAAAACTCTCCTAAACCCTAAATTCTGAAAACCAAAATGCAAACTCTAAAACATAAACTCTTGACTCAACAATTTTTTTTTAATATGCATCATATTTACGTGACCAAGAAAATGCATCATCCAATTGTTTTTTGTACTCACCGAATTTTAGGTGGCCATGAATGATCTCATAGACTGGGTTATAGACGTCGAGGTAAAAGATTTTGGACCCAAGATGGGCCAAACTCATTTGCATGAGGCCCAGTTCCTTTTGTAAGTAGAAATTGTAGTTTATGGCCACAGTGGAAAAACGGTCAATGCAACGACGGTTTGTCAAAGCATCGTCGGAGAATAAAGTTATAGCAATTGGTAAACATCCAATTGGTGGCAAACCTGCCACCGTAATTTTCTTGGCTCCTTCTTGCCATAAACCCTAACCAGTGATTTGCTGATTCAGAACATCGTATAGATATCGTAAATTATATGAAAAGCTAGCTAGAAGAATTCACCTGGATAAATTGCCTGAGCTGGTAAATAACGAATTGCTGATAAGCTTCGATAGTGAATGTCTTTCTTCGTATGGGAATTGTGAAATAATTAATGATGAAATCGTTGGTCCCTGCACTTACACAAAACACAGCATCTTCTATGTGTTTTTCCATTTGTTGTTTTCCCATTTTACCTTCCAATTTTCTCTTGTATTCTCTGAAATACTCTAGTTGGGTTGGAATGTCTATCACGTTCTACCTCCCCACCAATGAAAGCAACGACACATGAACACACTTAATTAAAAATTTCTCCAAAACTAGACACATAAATAAAAGAGAAGTATCTCAAATGATATTTCATTTTCATCACTCTTTAGTAGTACAATTTATCTATATTGTTTCAACTATTTATAAATTGAAATAAATTTAATTTTATGAAAGGTATAATGTATCTCTGTGAAAGAGGCATCCAAGTTGTTAACTTTTATCGTAATATTGAAATTTTATTTTAGAACTCTAAAACTTTAGTATTTGGATTTACATATAACTTGATATTATTAACCACAAACTGTATAACTGCGTTTTATGTTTTTTAGAACGGCGCAACTATAAAATTTATGAGTTGAAATTAATTGGTTATGGCAGAAAAATAGTATTTTAGTCCAAAAGTTATGATTTGATAGACTAAACACTATTAAATTGAATAACTTAGTCACATTAGTTGTTTAACTTTTTTTACCATGTCTCCGTTTACTCTTTGAGTTAGCACTAATATAGGTCCGATTAATTATGCTTCCATGTTCTTTTTATATTTTTTATAATGAGATTAAGTATAAGGTTTTAGCTTTTTGTTCACACAAATTGTAAACCCAAACCGTTTCATTTCATAATGAATATTTACAATTTAGAGAGAAAAAAATCGTATTTTAAATAAAAGTAATAAATTGCTAAACTCGGCATATGCACTTAGAGAAAAAGGCTACAACGACTAGATAGTTCATCCCTTATATATTAAAAGAGAATCCTTAATAAAAAATAACATTCACTTCATGTATTATTTACATCATTGCTATGCTGAAGTGTCAACACTAGGTTCACTCTCAAAGTCAAATTTAATTTACACAAATTTTACTAGAGAATTACA
>OVBJ01002511.1:0-17427 GCA_900406535.1 Noccaea bulbosa
ATTGAGTTTTATTGTATTGGTGGAGTTTGAAAGTTAACGAATAACATACATAGAGTTCACAAATGATAGTGATAGGAGGTTTTTTTAATTAGTGTCATCATTGTTAGTGGAGGTTTTCTTAATTAGTGTCATCATTGTAGAGATAACTTACAAGAATATTTTAGTTGTTCTTGTTTTAGAGGATTTCCTCTTACTCATTTATGTCAATTATCTGGTTTGGGAAGAGTTTTATTGCTCTGCTACACCTTGTTCGAAGTAGTTTCATCAAACTCTATTTTTGTTTATCTGTTTTATAAAGGTTTATAAATTTAATCATAAACAATTGTTCTATGCCTCTATCCTTATCTTTTGAGGCTTCTCTTATAGAAACATTAAGGAAATTGCGTTTGAAGATGGTGGGAAATCCGAAAAGATCGCAAAAGCCAAAAACATCATTAAGAAGTTGGAAACAACGTTTGAATTAAATATGTTAGTCATTTGAATACTGCCCATATACTTAAATGTAAGATGTATTGAAGTTTACCAACGCTTTGTTTGGGAAGCTCATGTTTGTGCTTTTCTCTTAATCATCTCTTTTGTGCATCTTACATCTCTTTTGTGCATCTTCAAAACCAAAGTCTAGGCACATTTGAATTGATCTTAGCTTGCGTGATTACGATGGTGGACTTATAGATATCACTAGACAAAGCATTGATATCACTGTTTCTAGGTGAGGAAGAGGAAGATGATTCTGGATTGTTATGCTCTTGTTCTGGTGCTTAATGTGGCTTTCTTGTTGGGGAATATACGCTGTCTGTGCTAGCGTAGAAGCACATGTAAAACTCTTTAGTAGTTCACTGCTTGGGCAAGAAAGTTTGTTTTTTTTAATTAATCTGAGGCTAATATCTATGTTTCTGCAATCAGGTGTTCTTCAAACCACGGCGTCATTTCGTGGATGAGGTAATTACCAAATCTTACTTTGTTGTAGTTTTGAATATCCATTTTATAAGGGCTTATAAATTGGCTACCAATTGTAAAACCATTAGTCATTTCTAACTTTCCAAATCTTTATTTTACAGCCACCGCTAGTTGATGTTCAGTTTGAAGGTAATTTTACTGCTCCTCCTTCTGTTCCTTCACTGCCTTTTCAGAATAAGGTAATCTACTCTGTTGTGGATATTCATTTATAAGGGCTTATAAATGGGCTAACAATTGTAAAATCTTTAGTCACTTCTAACTTTTCAAATCTTTATTTTACAGCCACCGCTAGTTGATGTTCAGTTTGAGGAGAGTATTATCGAACCTTCTCCTGTTCCTCCACGGAATAAGGTTTATCTACTTTGTCGTGGATATTCATTTATAAGGGCTTATAAATTGGCTACCAATTGTAAAACCTTTAGTCACGTCTAACTTTCCAAATCTTTATTTTACAGCCACCGCTCGTTGATGTTCAGTTCGAAGAGAGTATTACTGACCCTTCTCTTGTTCCTCCACGGAATAAGGTAATCTACTATCTTGTGGATATTCATTTATAAGGGCTTATAAATTGGCTACCAATTGTAAAACCTATAGTCACTTCTAACTTTCCAAATTGAATTTGAGTTATTGAGAGTGAACCACACCATTGGCTAATGCTTTGTTTGAAGGAGAGAGATATAAGCACATGAACACCACTTTTGGGCTAGATTTCTACAGCTGGGTTTCCGAAACACACGAGCTGCCCATAACCCAGATGATAGACGAACTGAGAGCGAAGCTGATGCAATCGATATATACCTGTCAGGTACAGTCCCAGGAAGGGGTTGTTATGACGCTGACACCGAGTAACGAGGAGAAGCTACATAAAGAAGTAGAACTCCCAAGGTCGCTTCAGGTTGCAGAGTCTCACAATAGCTTATACGAGGTTCACGGTGAATCCATCAATGTAGTTGATATAGATCAGTGTGATTGCGACTGTAAGCAGTGGAGACTAACGGGTTTACCTTGTAGTTGATTTTGCCCAGCAGTTGGGATTTGGTTCTTCCGTTTTGATCCGACGGAGAGCAGAGAACAAGTGGCACAAAATCTTTGTTCTGGCATCAAACTTGCTGGGAGATTTTGCAGCAGATATGTAATGCATTTTTGTGTATTAGATTTGGTTTTCTTCCCATCTTTTACAAAACCTTATAAATGAACAATGTGGTTTTCTTTCACATTTTTACCTTTTTTTGCTATTTTATAAGGTTTTTTATAAAATCTCTAACAAGACCTTATAAATGATATAAATAGTTGAGAAGTTGGAGAAAAAGAGAACTGTAAACCTTGTTCATTTTATAAATGAATCATTTATAAAGAAGTTTACAAAACCTTATAATAATTTATAAATAAATTTACAAAACCTTACAAAATTTATAAATAATTTTACAAAACCTTACAAAATTTCAGTATAACAAATAAAACATTTTACGGTTTATAATATCTTGTTTATATAGAGTTGAAACAGTAATCATATCAATCTAGAAACATAACCTATAAATTCAATAGTAACTCATGATAAAAATTTATAAAGAAGTTTACAAAAACTTAAAAAACCTTTTTAAATAGATGGCATTTTTAAATATTTATAAGTTTTTATAAATTATTTAATAAATCCTTATAAATAATATAATTGTTTAATGTTGATGAATAAGCCAATAATAGTATATCCTATTAGTTACGATATGCAATTGCCGCAACATAATCAGTTCGATTGCAATAGATGTCATTTTTTGATATTTTTAAGGTTTTATAAACTCTTTAATAAAATCTTATAAATTTATAAATGATCATTACTAAAGTTTTGTAAAGTTTTTTTTTACAAAACCTTTCAAACTAACAAATTTGGTGGTTCTCTTTCACATTTTTACCCATATTCTCTTTTGTAAGGTTTTTATGAAATCTCTAACAAAATTTTACAAAATTTATAAAGAAGTTTACAAAACCTTACAAAATTTATAGAGTTTACAAAACCTTATAAAATTTATAAAGAAGTTTACAAAGCCTTACAATATTTATGAAGAAATTTACAAAACCGTATAAAATTTTAGTATAACAAATCAAACATTTTATGGTTTATAATATCTTGTTTATATATAGAGTTGAAACAGTCATCATATCAATCTAGAAACATAACTTATAAATTCAAACAGTAAATGATGATAAAAATTGCAACAATTCAACTCGTAAAACTATGTTTATAAAGCTTTATAAAATATATAAAGCCTTGTAGATTATATTTTGAAAACTCACTAATTGAACAACAGGCTCAATCTCATTCTGCATTGATCTACAAGACCTACAAGATTCCACGGACCACAAGAAGCACCTTTCTTCTTCTCATGAACTTCTTCCTGCACCAATGAAATCGATTTTAAACATAAACGAAGGCACATGAACTTTTAGATATTATATGATCACAAAATATATAATAAACAGAGAAAAGAAACTGTCTTGCAACAGCCAAAGATCGCAGTCCTCGCTAAGCAAACTTATCAATCACTTCATGAGCTTTCCTCCTAACATCTTCCTTGCAATAGCGGAGGTTTAATCTGTTACTTAAGCAACATATCAAACATCGAAACCTTCTCTGGAGCTCCTTTTCTAGCTCGGTGCCATCTTCCATCAGAGTCTATATAAGGCAATCACATAACCAAACAATAAAATAAATTTATAAGGGCTTATAAATTATAATCGTAATGAAGAGAATTTATAAAGGCTTATAATCAGATTACCAACTAGGCAAGAATATCATCACACCATAGTTGAAAGAAGAATATCAGATAACGAATCAACTAGAAAGTTTGATACATATTATTTTCATTTCACAGAGGTGTGTACCAATGAAATTCAATCAGTACTAAAACTGAGACCACTAAAATAGTTAGGATATTTTCTCTCATGCATTTTAGCAAACACTTGGCACGCATGTAATTAGTAGCAAATCTGTTGATGCATAAAACGATGTAATCAATTCGCTTTATAAGCTTTGACGAAGTTATTCGAACTGTGTTAGCAATTTGAAGAGAAACAAATGATTTTTACCTCCATTTTAAGAATAAGTAGCAAAACAATTGTGTTTTTATGAGTTAGACTTAACAAATCTAGACTGAAACGACTCAGAAATTGGTTGAGAAATCAGCAGATTTTGAAGCCATACCTTTGCTTTAGATGCTACGAAAATGGGAAAGGGAGAGGAAGACTGGTTCAACGGAGATGGCAAAGAAGCTGGATGAGGTTTGGTGAGGCTCGTCGGAGATGACGACGAAGCTGGAGGAGGTTTGGTGAGGCTCGTCGGAGATGGCGACGAAGCTGGATGGGGTTTGGTGAAGCTCGTCGGTTTGGTGAAGCTCGTCGGAGACGACGACGAAGCTGGATGGGTTTGGTGAGGCTCGTAGATCGTGGAGTCGATGAGATCGTGGATTATCAGGGTTAATGTGGTCAATTTACACTTTAAAAAGGTGTACTAATAAAAATTTCCACCGTGTAGGTGTATATTTGAAAAGTGGTGTAGTAGATGGTGTATAATTGAAATTGTCCCTAAAAGATTTATCTTTCTTTTAAAAAATGTTATAATGTGTTCTCAAATTAAGGTTGTAAAGAGAAATTAGAAGCAAGAGATTAAAAATTTTAAGGATTATGACACATCTGTTTTGAAAATATAATTTAGTTGTATAAAAACATAAATGATTATCATGTAAACAATACAATACCACAAAAAAAAAATGAATTTTGTATCATATTTCGAGTCTAAATGTGATTATACACCATATTTAAGAATTTTTCATAAGAGTTAAATGCTTTAATTTCCTACATATTTTAAACGGAGAATGTAAGAAGAGGTTCATGGAGAGCCATAGCAAGAGTTTCGATGTATGAAAAACGTTTGGCAAGTAGAAGTGGGTAATCAAATATGTAGGCCGAGAAAAAGGGAATGACTCTTGGAACTGGAGATCACTCCTCCACCTGAGACCTATGGCCGAGAAATTCGTTTCAAGCTTAGTTGGTAATGGTCAAAAAAAAGCTTTTGGTATGATTCGTGGACTCCTTTTGGTCCGCTAATCAAATATGTAGGCACCAATGGCCCTAGATGCTTCAGAATACCTATTTCTGCTAAAGTAGCTGCGGCATGTAATGGCGAAGGCTGGTTACTACCACCCCGAGGTCAGACTCGGCCCTGAACCTGCAAGTGTCTCTCTCAAACTGCAGCCTACGTACCGAGTCAATCGAATCTTGAAGATAGCTATGAATGGGTTGTGGAAGGAGCTAATTGCAAGGGATTCTCCGCTGCAAAAACTTGGAACGTGCTCAGACCAAGAGCTCCTGTTCAACCTTGAGCAGATGCTATCTGGTTTAAGCACCATGTTCCAAAACATGCATTTACTATGTGGATTGCTAATCTTGACAGGCTTCCCACAAGAACGAGACTAGCTTCATGGGGAATTTCTCTGCCAACATCATGCTGCATATGCTCCCAACATGAGGAAACAAGGGATCACTTGCTCTTAACGTGTGACTATAGTACTCAGGTGTGGAATCTAATGCTGGCGAGAGTCTCACCTAACACCTCTCCTTTTCAAAACTGGCAAGAGCTAATGGACTGGATTTCACGAGACAACCGAAATGCACCACAGTTGCTTCGAAAGCTAATTGCTCACGCAACAGTGTTTATTCTATGGAAGCAGCGCAACAACGTTCTTCACAACCAAATCTCGCTTCCGCATACAACGATCTTCAAAGCTCTTGATCGAGAAGTACGGAACATCATTTCCTCGAGACGCAGGAGAAGAGGTTTCGTTGATCTGATGCAACTTTGGTTACAATAACCACTCTTACCCAACTCGTTCTATTTTGCTACCTTGTTTTTTGTTTTATTTTTTTGCCAAGGTATCAAATTTGTAGGTGCTGCTCTCATGTAAAACCTAAACTTTCATTTTAATGATATTTACTATTTAGCAAAAAAAAAAAGTAGAAGTGGGTAAGCTAGGCATAATATGTATGGAACAAATGAGGATTCAATCTAATGTGAATCATTGGTATATATAAGAAGCAATGAAATTGCAGTGAGATCTACCTAGTGACGTATGTGTCAGAGTTGTGGGACGACAGATTTTATATAAGAAACAGCGGATGGAGCCAATAATACTGGGAAATTCAAACGGTTTGAGAATTCTTAAGGATGATTGTAAGTATACGTCCAAATGTGAGTATACATCATATTTAAGAATTCTTCATAAGTGTTAAATGGTTAATTATAGTCTAATATAACTGAACAATCAAAATACTTAAAAATGATAATTTTTAGAAAGAGAAAGCCAAAAATAAAGTTTGAAGTTAACCTCTTAATAAATAAATAAACGTATTTGAGACTCATAGTGTGAGTGGTTGGATGAACTCAAAACATAACCGATGAACGAACTTAAAAAAAAAAAACAAGCTATCGAAAATAACCCCGCGTTTGCGTGGGGTTTAATCCCTAGTTAAGATAATTTAGATGTTTAATAGTAATTCAAGATGGAAATCAAAGGATAATAGTTTTGGGATAATATAATATGTATTTTTATTTTGTAAGTTACAATAGGCATAAAAGAATACCAAGAAAACCAAAAGTTACATTGAAATTCCATTAAATTTTTGGATTTTTTTTTTTTAGTGAAAATATGAATATTTATTTTGTAAGTTAGAATGAGCACAAAATAAGACCAAAAGTTGCATTGATGATCTATTAAATTTTTTGATTTTTTTTTAAGTGAAAATTATATGCCACATGTCATCTTCTCCTCCACAATATGGAGAGGGTTAAACACAAATCATATATATGATTATTTATTCACCTTGTAATGGATTTTGCTTCTCCGTCATCGTTTTTTGCTGGATCCAATTCTCTGAATATTAAGATAATTTAGATGTTTAATAGTAATTCAAGATAGAAATCAAAGGATAATAGTTTTGGGATAATATAATATGTATTTTTATTTTATAAGTTGCAATAAGCATAAAAGAATACCAAGAAAACCAAAAGTTACATTGAAATTCCATTAAATTTTTGGATTTTTTTTTAATGAAAATTATATGAAGATTTATTTTGTAAGTTACAATTAATGAGCACAAAATAAGACCAAAAGTTGCACTGATGATCTATTAAACTTTTTGATTTTTTTGAAGTGAAAATTATATGCCACATGTCATCTTCTCCTCTATACACATGTCCACAATATGGAGAGGGTTGATCACAAATCATATATATGATTCCTCCATTGAAGAAACAACTCTTACAAGGCAATGTTCATTCATATGATATTTGCTTATTAAGCTTTGTTAAGCACAATTAAATTCAATCTGAGATCAGATTCACCCATGGATGCCAAATCACACTTAAACGATAACTAGTCCTTACAATAGACCACAAACCATAATGTTGCTACAAACACAAGTTCTTCACTAACTCTCCAACTAAAACTCACATACATATGATACTCAGAAGTGTCAAATTATGATTCAATTTTTATTTTGTAAGATACTTAATGTTTTATTTATAAATAAATTTTGTTCATAAAAAAAAAAAAAAAAAAAAGTTAAAAACACCTAAGAAACTCTACCAATAATGAAGCGAAAACAAATGTCTCTGAACAACGTCTCTTAAAATAAGTTTATTGATATAATAATAATAGCTAAAAGACATTTTGAGTCTCTACTATTAATCATGTTCTAAGTTTATTTATGTATCTTTTCCCTCTGTTTGATCAGATGATTTTTTCTAAATTTTATAGTGCTTCTAATAGACTTGAAATTTTGGGTTTATTATACTTAATAATTGTAACATCCGTGAACCAGAAAGTTGTTTTATAAATGGTATCGGACGGCATTAGAGGTTCAGGAGCGGATTACATATGTTCTTTGAGGTGTGAATTTAGGATTGATTGAACATGTTCTTGTTTGATTGTTGTACAGTCGGTCTAAGGTTCAAACACTTCGAAGAAAACGTGTAAAAAGCTCTTAAATCACTAGTGTCGATCGACACCAAAGGTGGTGTCGATCGACACCGGTTATCGGATTCGATTCCGGTTTAAGTCGATCGAATTGGAAATTGGAGTTGGTTCGGGTCGAGGGTGTCGACCGACACCAAGGTGTGGTGCCGATCGACACCAGCTTCAGGAAAATCAGTCGGTTCGATTTAAGTCGGCCGGTTTAGCTGGTTTGGGCGAAGGAAGCCCTATTTCTCGAATAAAAAGCTTGTGGCCGCATTTCATAGTCACTTTTTCGAGAAAACAAAGTTCCAGAGGCGATTTTGAGGTTGAGAGGCGTTTTGGAGGAGTTTTGTGGAGTTTCTGAGCTAGATCTGTTGCTGTTCATCTTCCTTTCTCTCTTTCAAGCCTTTTCAAGGTGAGTTGTTCTTCGTGTTCTTGAGTTTTGGTTAAGTTTGATTCGTTTTGGGGACTTGAAAACCCCAGATTCGTGTTTGTGTTGAAACTGTGTCGTTTTGGAGTTTCGGTCGCGGGGCAGTGTCGATCGACACACAATGGTCCGTGTCGAGCAACACCTTTCTGGTGTCGATCGACACCGAACCTGGTTGACGATCGACACAGGGGTGTGTCGATCGACACTGACGTTGTGGTGCGAGTTGGGTGTTGTTTATTATTGCTGTTGCTGTTTGTTGTTTATTGATTGATGTATTGTCTAGTGTTAACGTACATGGCCTGTAGGCAGGATGATCTACTCACTAAGTATTTATGATAATACTTACGCATCTCTATTCCAATGTGATGCAGCTAACAAGAATGTTCAACCGCGGAATGAGGCCGGGAGAGGATGAGGATGTTTAGGATGTTTTTATGGTTTTAAAGTTATTGTTGCAAACCTGGTGTTTAGGTTGATAGCTTCATTACTATTTCATTGAATTCATTTGTGGAACTGGTTTTATGATTTATTATTTATTGTTTCTTTTCTGAGAACTTCCGCGTTGTTAATAAAAAAAAAAGGGCTTGGTTGTTTCAATAATTAATAAAATCTAAAATTAATAACCATTTTTAAAATACAGAACAGTGAAAATTTTTAAAATATAGTACAATTACAAATGGTTACCATAATTATCTTAAAATCGTTGAAGACTCTAAAAAAAAAAAAAAAAAAAAAAAAAAAAAAANAAAAACACTATACAATGAACAAAGAAGACCACAAAAATAAAAAACAAGTGGGAAAAATATAGTTACTTACTTAAAATAATAAATGAATGCAAAACTATAATCTTATAAGTTGTTTTTCAAACAAATCTGGAAAAAAAAATTGTTTAAACAAATCTGACAAAATTAGTATCCCTATCTAAAGAACCAGTTTCTAAAACTTTGAATGTCTAATGAAATTTTTAGTTAAACAAAAAAAAATAATTAAAATAATATTTTTTTCAGTAAACAAAATACTGTAAAAAACAAAAACTAAAACCAAAAACTAGAAAGATTCAGTATCTTAGAGCATCTCCAACCCAGCTTCAAATAATTTCTTCAAAAATATGAAGAAAAAAATGAAGCAAGTTTTTCCCCAATAGTCATTTTCGTTTTTTCCTTCAAAACAATATTTTTAATATATTTAATCACCTACTTTGACAATAATTGTTAAATTACCCTTTACTTTTTCATTCTATAACTTTATGCCTACTTATTTTGTTTTTAACAATTTATTAATAAAATCAAAACTTAATAGAAATATATTTTAACATAGGATAGAAAGAAAAATACAAAGATTATTATAATTAAATATTAGCAAAAAAATTGTGTGCATGCATCCAACAATGTGAAAGCAGACGTCTGCTTCAAGTGATGACATTGTGAGTTTTTTTAGTAATTATTTTTATATAATTTTTAATTTACTTATTTTTTGGTATTTGTTAAATGGTTTGCAGTTCAATCAAGCCAAATTAATGTTAAAAGAAGACCCAAATTACAAAGGAGACTGGAAATTTTATCATATTTGGAACATCATTAAGAATTTTGAGAAGTTTAAAGATGGTGAAGCTTCATCTAGAAACGTATCAAACTCGGATATGCATCTTCGGAGTCAGAAAATCCTACTCCTGAGTCTGGTATACAAGTATCTCAAGGTATGTCCTCGTTTTCTTTGAATTTAGATGACGACGAAGATATTACTAGTGCATCTCCATCTCAATGACCAATTGGGGTGAAAAAATCTAAGCTGAAAAGAAAAAGTGATGATCAAACATCACTTATTATCAACATTTTAGAAGAAGGAAATTCAAAGCTTTTGGAACAACTGAAGAAGACAAGTTCACAAAGACAACACCATTTAGATGTTCAAAGCAAAAATTATGCTTTGAAAGAACTTAAAGAAGAAAACAGAATTTTGTTTCAAGATGCGAATTCTATACAAGATCCGAATATTCGTGCTTATGTTCAAGCTCAACGAGCAATAATTTTACAGAAAAGAGTTGAACAACAACAAAATGAGCAACATCCTCCAACATCATCTTCATATGGACAATACTTCAATAATCTCAGTTGATCTGGAAATGTTTTTCTAGATTATTAAGTTATGAGCATATCTTGTTATTATGTTAAATATTTATTGGTTTTCAGTTTTATAATTAATTATGCATTTTTATTATGTTATGTATTTTAAATTTCATCTTGGTTATGTTGTTATAATATTTATTGAATATATATTATTATTGCATTTTAATTTATAAGTTAATTGAATAAAATAATAACATAAAATTATTAATTTATTGGTTTAAACAAGAATATTTAATTATATTAGAGTATAAAATAAAAAAAATGTAAAAGTTGAGGATTTATTTTGTAAAGAAAAAGTTTAACTTTAAAATATGAAGAAATGAACAGTATATCTTCATATTTGAAATTACATTGTTTATTTCTTCATTTTGAAGACAAAAACATGATGCTGGGTTGGAGAATATTTTTTCAAAAAATGAAGCGAAATATGAAGGCTTGGAGATGAGGCATGGAAATGTAAATCACCAATGTCAAAGGCTTTAATTTATAATAAGGTCGTGCAGAGAAAAGTGTTAGTGGGACCCATGACAGATAAACAACAAAGAACTGTGCAAAGAAGAAAGACGTGGCACCAACGCGTGAATTTACAGCGTCACATCCGTGTTACTCATTTTCTTCTTCTTGACATATATAACCAAAAACCCATCTCAGATTCAATTAAGAATCAGTTGGATCATCTTTCTCAAAAACAGAACTACAACATTTTTAAAAGCTACAGCTTCGGAAAATCAAAGGTACATAAGTTATTTTTGTTTTCTTTTCCTCTATTTGATCTGATGAATATTTCTTGAATTTCTAGTGTTCTTGATAGATCTGAAATTTTGGGTATCTTATGATTTACTGTTCTTTTGCTGTGTAGATTTTTTTTTTTTATTGGTTTAGGTTTTATCTCGTGAACCAATCTGAATCTTGAATTCATGTTTCTATGGTTAATAGGAGAAGTAAGAAAAGGAAAAGGCTTCAACTTGTTTTGTCTAGCTGTTTGTTCTCTTAGAGTTGAGAATTGTAAATTCAAGAAATAAAACCAAAGCTCTCTGTTATAAAAAGAAAAAAAACGAATAAAAATAATAAAAACATAAATTGAAAAACACACAAGAGAATTAAGTTTTCTCCCTCTCGGCATAATCCAAAATAAAAACCTTATCTTCATTTCGGGGCCATTTGTTCTGAGACACAACATTTCAATGACATGTTTTGGCCACTATCTACAATAAAAAACTATCAAATCGTGAAAATTTTAGTTTTTAGAATTTAAGATTAGCTATTCGTCTTTGGAAGGTGCTGATGAATTCTATCGCAGATGATTTAGTCGTCCAGACTTATTGTGGAAGCAATGCCTACGAAAATGAACCGTTATTACTCTTGCCAAACCGTTATTACTCTTGCCAAAATTTGGAAAGTTTGGTTGTATGGTCGATTAAATTTGGAAAGTAGGCAGAAACCGTTATTACTCTTGCCAAAATTTAGAAAAGTTGTAGCTCTTATTTATCATGAATTTTGATATAAGTTTATAGTAAAAGGATTTTTTATTTTTTTTATCTAGCAGGGAATTATGTCATCCAACGAAGAAAATGTCAATGAAGAGAAACTTCACATAAAAATGAAATCTCGGGAATTGGCTCCAAACGAGAAGGGAGAGGATGTTGAGGTTGAGATTGAAGTGAAGGCCAAATCTATTGAGAAGGTTAAAACAAAGAAAGACGAAGAAGAGAGTGGAAGAAAATCAAAGAAGGAAAAAGAAAAGGAAAAGATCAAGAGCAAGAGTGAGGACTCAAAAGTAGAAGAAGAGAAACATGACAAGAAGAAAGATGAGAAAAATGTTTCCAAGAAAGGGAAACATGAAGAAGGGCATGGAGATGTGGAGGTTAAAGACAGTGATGTAAAAGTGAAAGAGCAAGAGAAGGAACATAAGAAGAAAAAGAAGGACAAAGAGAAGAAATATGATGATGTATCACAATCAAAAGAAGAGGTAGAAAAAGAAGAAGGTGGTAAAAAGAAGAAGAAAGAGAAGGATGAATCAGGTGCAGAGGTAAAAGAGAAGAAGAAAGATAAAGAAAAGAAACCGAAAGAAGAATCTGAGGGTAAGGAAGACAAGAAGACGAAAGGAAAGGAACTAAATGGTGCTGACAAGAAGAATGAACCTGAGGAAGAAGATGAAGGAAAGAAGAAAAAAGAAAAGAAAGACAAGGATTTATCACAAGAAAAAGGGGAGTTAGAAGAAGAAGATAAAAAAACGAAGAAGAAAGAGAAGGATGAATCAGGTCCAGAGCCTAAAGAGAAGAAGAAAGATAAAGAGAAGAAACCAAAAGAAGAATCCAAGGGTAAGGAAGACAAGAAGATGAAAGAAAAGGATTTGAAGGATGATCCTAAGGAAGAAGATGAAGGAAAGAACAAAAAAGAGAAGAAAGAAGATGATCATAAGAAGGGAAAGGAAAAGAAAAATAAAGATAAGGGGAAGAAGAAGGAAACAGACGAGATATGTGAGAAAGAAGCAGATGATAAAGATAAAGATGAAGCAGAATTGAAGCAGAAAAATAAAAAAGATCCCAAGAAGCAGAAGGACAAAAAAGAGAACAAAGAAGACAAGAAGAAAGAGAAAAACACTGAAACTGAAGTGTTGTCAAGAGAGATTAAATTTGAAGAGCCAGAAGCTAAGGCAGATGAGAAAGATGATAGTCAAGAAAAGAAGAAAGATAAAGAGAAGAGCAAGAAGAAAGATACAAAGGAAACTGAGAGGGCAGAGGATAAAGAAGAGAAGAATGCTCATACTGAAGTTATAGCAAAAGACATCAAAATAGCTGAAGATGATGATGAAGAAAAGGGGAAAAAATCAAAGAAAAAAGAAAAGAAAGAAAAAGATGTGAAGAAGCTTGATGAAACCAAGAAGAAGGGTAATGATTTTGGTAAGCTGAAATTAAAGCTGGAGAAGATTGATGTGAAAATAGGTGCCTTAATGGAGAAAAAGGCAGATATTGTGAATCAGATTAAAGATGCAGAGGGAGAGGGAGAGCAATGATGGGAAGACGGTAAAACATTAATAAATTGGAGTGGCTGACTTATGTTAGTAGAGTCTTAGCAACAACCCCGAAGTTGTGGGCCTTGTGGCTATATGTTTCTTGGTATATTTACAGTGGACTTAAAACTTTTTCTTTTTCGTTCTGTTGAGTTTGTGATAAACTAAATCTGTTCTTGTACCTTGATGTTGTACTTCCATATGTAATCTATTTTGTGTGGTAATGTTCTTGTATTGTAATCTAACTAAATAAAATTTTCTTTTCTTAAAATCCAAGATAACTTTTATATTGTTTAGAATCTAGACACACAAAAAAACAAAAAAATTTAACACAAACACATGCACTGTGCACATAGACAAAACCTCGTCGAAGCTACAACGGAGCAACTGCAAGTCAATGCATTTTTACGAAAATACATATGCATCACATATATGCAGTGCACGTTCTTCCGAGCAAAATGCCATCAAGTCAAAAGTCGGGTTTAATCACTTTACTATTGTTGAACGCACACATAGTTGTCGGTCTCCTAGGTCCTATCCTATTGCTAGGAAACCGAAAAGTTTGGTTCGACTGGTTTAGGATTTATGGCAAGACCCAGTTGTAAAATTGTGGGTCCTAATTGTGCTATCGAGAGAGATATTGTACTTTTGTGGGTCCTATAAAAGTATAAATTTCATTTTGCAAAAGAAACACGAGCATTGTGATCTCCAAAGCGGAAGCCTATTTCACGTTACCATTCCGTTTCTTGCGGCCAATGCATACTTCACATATTTAATTTTTCTTACTTTTCTTGTAACAAAATTATGTCGGGAAATGATTTTAAAAAAAAAAATCATTAAAGATTGTCGTCCTATAAACAACCAAGATATATAATTCTAGATGAAAAAGAAATAAAAAATAAACAACAAGGCAATGGAGTAAAATTTTTTGTTAGAGAATAGAGATAATATAATATGCAGAGAGCTACACTGTTAGAGCATCTCATTAGTGAGAGCCTCATGTTAAAATTTAACCAATATATTGATTAAAATTTTATCTGCATTTAACCAATATCTTGGTTTTTATAAGTATTTGACTAGTTCTGTTTATCAATCTTATCTATCATCATATTTTCCGATTCACATAACCCATAATTAGCTTAATCTGAGTTATTTAGGAAAAAAAGTTATTTTTATGAAAATGAATTATGAACTAAGAATAACTGTAAAATATTCATTTTTGTTGTGAGAAATGAGAGAATGGAGTGATCTTATTTATGAGTAGAGAGGTCTTTATATAGAATAGAAACTAGGGTTGTAAGGGAATTCTACAATGGAATGAAGTAGGCCTAATGGATATCCACATATGGATCTAATGGACATCTATTACCCATAACACTCCCCTTTAGATGTCCATTATACAAAAATATATTCTAATCGCGTAGGATGCTGCCTCGTTAAAACCTTTACAACCCAATGAGAAAAACATTTGTTAAGGACAAAGAATGCAACGCGTAGTTACTCCCCCTCATGAGAACATCTGTTGTAACATCCGTAAACCAAAGAATCGTGATTTTTCTTTGGTGTCGATNAATAAAAAAAAAAAAAAAAAAAAAAAAAAGCTTGGTTGTTTCATCTGGCTAGATCTTTGAGATGACATAATCCAATAAGATAACTAACTCCTTGAAAGTAGCGGTTGGGAACTCTTTGTTGAATGAGCCTTTAAAATCTTCACTTGAACAATCTTTAAAGCATTGACATCGCCATTCTTGGATAGTGTATATGTTTTGCTGATTCATCTTGATAATTTTCTTTGCTTCACTTGATCTTAAAAATAGATGACAAAGGCTTTGGAAAGGAGATAGACTTTATACATTTTTTAGATATTTCTCATTTGTATGTTATTTGTTGCCTCATTAAAACCTTTCATAGAAAAACCCAATGGTATAAAAACCATGATAAGTAAAAAGAGTACAACCACACACATCATCATATTTCTCTACTTTTTATATACTCTTCAAGAGATATATTCCAATCGTTACATTTCTCCTCCTTGGAAGTATCTTCTTCAAGAGATACATTCCAATCATATACACCATCTTTTAGAGGATTACTATAAGTATAGCCTCAGTCAATAAGGTTGTATAATTATCTTATAATCTCTTATGTCATTTAGACTTTTAGTCTATGACATCTTTTTCCATAAACAATAATTTTTTGGACTATCTGGACTTCAAGCCAAACTTTCTCTTTTATATACAGTTTTATAAAAATCTATCTTGTATATATGAGTTATCTCATGCTCTTTTTGATCAACTTTCCATTATGAAAGAGACCAACTCAATTCCCAAATAGCATTTAAACTATGGTACTTCAGGGCCAAATATATGTGAGCATTGTTTATGTAAATCATGCAAAGATCTTTTGAGATAATATATCTTTTGTTAAATTGTAAATTTGGGATATCCAAAAACAATTTTGTCTTTTCAAGATCTTTTATCCCATACTCTTTTCATCATACTATAACTCTTCAAGAATTTCAATGATGTTCAGACTAAGGATTTCTTTTGATCCATAATACTTTGATAATTTATATGGGTATTGGTTAGCCATATATATTCACTTTCGTTATTATATCCACAAAACATATTTCTTTTCATTTGATTGAATAGCTAGTGTTCTCCAGGAACTTAATTTTGATATCATTAACTCTTCAATAATTCCTTCAGGGACTTTCGTGTAAGTGTCATTGTTTAGTACGTTATATAAATCAAGTCTTTCATATATTGCCAGACTTAAGGAACTTGAAAGATGCATCCACCACATGAAAGTATATCTCTTCATATTCATTCTTCTTCGGCACAAAAGCCTATTTATAATCCACTCATTTTATATACACTTTTTATGTGTAAGGACTTCTGGTCCAAATACTTCTCTCTTTCTAAGAGATTTTCATTTTGTGTCTATTGCTTCTTTTTTATTTGGCCAAATTATTATTTTGTGTACACAATGCAATAGAATTTGTTTATGATCTTCTTTTCCATTCATAATATCAACTGCTATATTGCATGCAAATATTTTATTTACGACGTCGATTTGCTTTTCTGGTTCCATTTTATTCTAAACATGACATAAATAATTCTCGAGATATTTTCTTTGTCTCATGTACCTGATTCTTTCTTGTCATGTTAAATGTCTCTTCTTGAGATCATTTCAAAAATCTTTGTTTCTCTCGGTTTGACCAATTTCATTTTATGCTCATTTTCTTTACCGAAGATTCTAAGATTTGGAACCAACATGTCTATCACGCTTCATGTGATTCTTTAGACTCACTAGCAGCTTGATTTTGTCCTTCTGGGACATCAATATTTATTCGAGCATTTACAGCTGGTAAGTGACTCAATCACTATATTCGGATCAGTAACTGTATCTGGCAATTGATACATTAAGTTTTGTGAATGAATTATCTTTTGGACTTCTATTTCACATACTATACTCCGAGGATCAATGATAATTCATTCCAACTTTAATAGTTCTCTAGCTAATTATTTTCTCCCCTGATGTTGGAAAGACTGGCTGTAACATTCGTAAACCAAAGAATCGTTATTTTTCTTTGGTGTCGATCGACACCAAGGGTAGTGTCGATCGACACCGGTCCGAAATCCAATTTTCGGTTTGTTTTAAGTCAATTGGATTGTCGGTTTGGGTCTGGGAACCCTAGGGTCGCGATAAAAAGCTGTGGCCGCCTGGTTTTTGTCGTTTAGCGACTCATAGAGGAGAGAAAGGCGATTTTTCAGTGTTCTTGAGCGATTGGGGGAGATTTTGGAGCTTTTTGGTGTTGTTGATCCCTGTTCTTCATCTCCTTCCTTCCCTCAATCCAAAATCAAGATGAGTGCGTGACTGTAGGTCCGTGATTTA
>OVBJ01002512.1:0-17426 GCA_900406535.1 Noccaea bulbosa
TACAAAGATAAAAGGAGATATATAATGATAGAATTAAATTGAATCTCATATTTTCCTTATTTACTTATTTTCGTAATTGTTAATTAAGGAAAGAGAATCATAATTTTTTATTAATAGTTACATATATGATTAATTTAATAATATATATTTGATTTTCTAGATATACTATACAATGGCATATTATGTAATTATCTAGTAAGATTTGTCTAAATTAAAAAGGGCTTTGAGAGTGAACCATGTGATGACACATCAGCATGGCAATCTTGTTATTAACACATGAAGTTAAGGTTGTTTTTAAAAAATGATTCTCTTTTAATATATAAAGGATATAAAAATAATAATAATAAATAAGTAACCAATTACTCAATTAGGCAGAAGGTAAGAGGCATTATAGTGAAAGATAATAATACATTATCCCAAAGATATATATTGAATTATATATTTCTTATCCGCAAAATATTTACTATTATTATTATTATTAGTAGTAGTACTACTGACAACAGAGAACAGAATATATTATGTGTGTACATTATGATCCACTTTCTTTTTTTTAGTTAAACATTATGATCCACTTTCAATGCCATCCATTCGAATTGTTGCTCGAAATTTACGTACTTAGAAACCGCGTGCATAAAGAAGCATCCTGTGCTTTGTAATAATTTCTTCCCTAGAATATAGATAGAAATTATCATGAACTTTTTTGCTAATAAAACCATCAAACACAAAACAAATTATAGGATTATACTAGGCCTATTATGGCAATTAAACCCAAACTTAAATTTATTAATTGTTTGGATGGTTTTATTAGAAAAAAAAGTTCATGAAATTTTCTATCTGATATTTTATGGTAAATGTTTTGTTTACTTGACGAACACATTACTTTATGGTATTTTGTTTACTCAGCGAACACATTTACCTCCGATGTTCACGTTTGAGTCATGAGGCCCGGGTACCAAAAGATAACATAGTTTACAATAATTGATATGTAGTTTTTTTTTTTTTTTTTTGGTCACATTGATATGTAGTTTTTTTTTTTTGTCATTTTGTATCATAAGAATTACAATATGCACTAGACCAAAAAAGTATTGGTTATGAAAATGATTGCTATATGCACTTTTCCAATTGCATTGTAATTTTGTATTTCTGAAAGTGGATTTTAAAGAACATTAATTAATCCATGTTCTGATTGGCTAAAACTTACAATACTTCACTGCTATAACATCGTTTGGCAGTATCTGCAATTGTAATATGAAACTATGAAATCAGAATTTGATTGGTAAGTTGTTGTTCTTCTTCTTCTTTTCCTTGATTCTTTAAGATTTATATGTTTTCAAAATCTCATTACCATCCGAAAAAAATGTAGTGGAAATCGAGCTGGTCCAATCCAAGTTTACCTTTTGTGTCTCTCGGCACCTAACTTCCTTTTGGTCCATTTCAGCTATCTTTTTCCACACAAAATATTACAAAATTACAATTTACTTGCTATTTTTGGTTATCCTTTTCAATACCTAAATTACCCCTACGGTTCATGTAGTTCGTTACAAGCTCCACTCTACTTAGTTCAAACATTTGGTGAGAGAGGTATATGAAGCTCCGGCAGCCGGAGGAGGATCGGCGAATATATTCCGGCGATAAATAGAGGGTCCCACTCGAGACAGGATTTACCTCATCAAAAGCACAAGTGGAAGAAGCATAAGATAAAAACAAGCACATGAGATTTGGTTTCAAGAAGGATATTTGAGAATGTGCTTTGTGAGGCATCATCAGTAGGAGCAAGCAAGCCCAGTCAAATATATTCTTCTATTTCTCCGCCTTTTATCTTTTGCCCACTATAAAACAAATCTCATCTTCCTCTCTTGCCCTACACTCACAAACCAAACACACTCTCCTTCTTCATTTCTTCTTTTGAGTTTTTGAGTGTAAGGACTTCCAAAGAGAAAAAGAAGCTATGGTGAAGTTCACAAAGCAATTTGAAGGGCAGCTTGTGCCCGAATGGAAAGATGCTTTCGTCGATTACTCTCAGCTCAAGAAAGACATCAAGAAAATCCAGAAAGACCTCAAGAAAATCCATTTGTTTACCAATGGAATTGAGAAGAAGCACAAAGAAACTTCTCTCATCGGCATCATCAAGTCCTCTTTAGGAAAGCTTTCCTTTTTCAGTAACAAGCAGAGGGAACAATCTCGTGTCATCCATGTACTAAACTTAACCTTGAGCCTTTGTGATTTTATATCAAACTAGTCATGGGTTTGTTGGGTTAATAATTTTGATGCTTTTTGAACAGGTTCATAGAAAGCTTGCTTCTTCTGGAAGTAACAGTGACGTGTATGAGACGGAACTCTTGGAGAAGATTGCTGATGATACCGATGCTGCGAAAGAGTTCTTCGTGTGTCTTGACGCGCAGCTAAACAAAGTGAACCAGTTCTACAAGACAAAGGAGAAAGAGTTCTTGGAGAGAGGAGAGTGTTTGAAGAAGCAAATGGAAATACTCATTGAGCTCAAAGATGCTTTCAATCAAAAGCAAGCCAATGGAGAGTCTACTCAAGAATCAAAAGAAGACGATTCAATATCATGCACAATCTCATGCGGTAAAAATAATAATAAAATAATAAAAAAAATCTTGCATTTAAATATTTACTCAATTTCAAAGTTCATTGTTTCTGGATACAGAGGAAGACTCTGTTAGGGGAAGAACAGAGGAAATGCAACTTCAAGAATCTTGCTTAGAGGATTTGGAGAACAATGGAGAAGAAGCAATGGAGTCTCCAAGATCAGAAGAACCGATCAAAATCAACAGCGAGGACTCGAAGCTGAGGACGGTTTCCGGTCGGGTTTTCAGCTGTCAGGGGAAGAATCTCAAGATAAAGATCCCATTGACCAATCCTTCTCGAACATTCTCAGCTATAAGTTACTTGATCAAAGAAGATTTGATAAACCAGTCTTCGTCCAAGAAATGTGGTCCAGATGGAGCAAATAAGCTTCGAATCAGCAAGAAAAAACTAAGTCACGCCGAGAAGATGATCAAAGGAGCTTTGACTGAACTCTACAAAGGGTTAAATTATCTCAAAACTTACAGAAACTTGAACATGTTAGCCTTCATGAACATTCTCAAGAAGTTCGATAAGGTAAAGCATTAAACAAGAGCATTTTTCAAGATTTGTTTTTTTTTTTTTTTTTTTTTTTTTTTTTTTTTTTTTTTTTTNTTTTTTTTTTTATTGTAAGAACAAACCCTTTTATGTTTCAGGTAACTGGAAAACAAATCCTCCCAATTTATCTCAAAGTGGTGGAAAGTTCTTACTTCAACAGTTCTGACAAGGTAACTGGAAGATTTTTGTTTTTCTTAAGTTGTGCAAGCGGAAAATCGATACCTACGTTCTTGTCTTATCAGTTTATTATACTTTTGTAATATGAAAAAAAAAATACATATACCAAATTATCATTTTTTTATTATTGTGACATGACAGGTGATAAATCTATCAGATGAAGTTGAAGAATGGTTCATCAAGCACTTCGCAGGAGAAAATCGTAGAAAGGCGATGAAATATCTGAAACCGCACCACCGTAAAGAGTCTCACTCTGTCACCTTCTTCATTGGTGAGAGACTTTTTAACTTTAATATTTTTACATGTTGATGTTGTGACATTTTTACTTGCAAATACGCAACCACAAAAAAAAAAAAAAAAAAAAAAAAAAAAAAAAAAAAAATTTTTGGNAAAAAAAGTTTTGGACCCCATCACACACGTACATACACATTAGGATTCCACAATGTAACCTTTATAATTTTTTGGTTATTGTGAGTGGACAACTAAGAGCGTCACGTTGTGTTATACTATCTGTTGCATAACATTATCTCGTCTGCTGAAGAATCTTTGTAAATTATGATCAATCTTTCTGTTTGAGACTAAGTGGGTTTGGTTTATTAATTAATATTGTCTTACATTTTGATCTCTATTCAGGTCTTTTCACTGGTTGCTTCGTTGCTCTTCTTGCTGGATACATCATTGTGGCTCATCTCAGTGGAATGTATAGAAAACATTCTGAGAACACTTTCTACATGGAAACTGCGTATCCTGTACTTAGGCGAGTGATCTAATTAAAACCTTAAATCTTTATGATTACACTTAATCTATAAATATGAGAAGCTAATACCAAATGATCTTTTTTTTTTCATGTTCTACAGCATGTTTGGACTCTTGTTTCTACACTTATTCTTATACGGTTGCAACATATTTATGTGGCGAAAAGCGAGAATAAACTATAGTTTCATCTTCGAACTTGGATCAGAAAATGAGCTCAAGTACAGAGATGTTTTCTTGATATGTACCGCTTCAATGTCTGCCATAGCCGGTGTCATGTTTCTTCATCTCTCACTGCTCGCAAAAGGTTACTCTTTCCGACAAGTTCAAGTGATCCCTGGCCTTCTGTTACTGGTAACTTAACAAACACTACTCACTCTTCATCATGTGTTTTTGTTTTGTTGTAAATTTGTAATCTAAATCTGTTTGCTTTCTTTTGGCAGGTCTTCTTCTTAATACTGATTTGCCCCTTGAACATTTTCTACAAATCAAGCCGTTACCGGCTTATAACAGTCATCAGAAACATTATTTTTTCTCCTCTTTACAAAGTCGTAATGCTCGATTTCTTCATGGCTGATCAACTTTGCAGCCAGGTAATTATACCTTAAATCACATTTCTATGGACCAAAACTGAGTTAAATATCTCATCTTTACCATAAACCCTGAAATAAAATCTGATCACTAAAAATGGGTTTAACTCTTATCTCACAGGTGCCTATGTTAAGGAACCTAGAATACATAGCCTGCTACTACATAACTGGTAGCTACGCAACGCAGGACTATGGATATTGTATGAGAGTCAAGTACTACAGAGATCTCGCTTATGCAGTCTCATTCCTTCCATACTACTGGAGAGCAATGCAGGTAAATTAAACTAAAGATCATTTCTTCTTCACCAAGTTTCTGTTTCTTATGTCCCAAGTTAGGTCTTCCACTTTTGAAAATACTGAAAATAGTCCTTGTTGCAACAGTGTGCAAGGAGGTGGTTTGACGAGGGCGAAACGAGCCATCTAGTGAACCTAGGGAAGTATGTGTCAGCGATGCTAGCCGCCGGAACCAAAGTGGCTTACGAGAAAGAGAGGAGCATTGGTTGGCTCTGCCTTGTGGTGGCTATGTCAAGTGTAGCCACAATTTACCAATTGTATTGGGACTTTGTAAAAGACTGGGGTTTACTTCAACAAAATTCCAACAACCCTTGGCTTAGGAACCAACTCATGCTTCGCCAAAAATCCATTTACTACTTCTCTATGGTACAAAATCCAAAATATTTTTATCAACCAAATAACAAATAAATATAATTATTTCAACCATCTTTTTAACTGAAGAAGCGACGATTTTGTAGGTTCTAAATCTTGTTCTGAGGTTGGCATGGCTACAAACAGTTTTGCACTCAAGTTTTGAGCATGTGGATTATAGAGTCACAGGATTGTTCTTGGCTGCTCTTGAAGTCATCAGGAGAGGACTTTGGAACTTTTACCGGTAAAAAAATTGAAATCTCTCTTTAAAAATCTTTTTTTTTGTTGGTATCGGATACTGATGCTTGTGTGTGTGTACAAAACATTGTGGCAGATTGGAGAATGAGCATCTAAATAATGCAGGGAAGTTTCGAGCTGTGAAGACAGTGCCACTTCCTTTCAGAGAAGTCGACGAAGAAGACTGAATCTGATGAATCATCATCATTATTAGCTTTGTCAGATTTGAGAGAACAAGAGAAGAAGAAAAAAAGAGGGGATGAAGGATTTGTTCTTTCTTGATCAAACATATTTTGTGATCATGATCAAGAATCTTTAAAAGATCAAGAATCTTTAAATTATTATTCTTGTCCGAAAATTGATGTAACTAAAGAATCTTACTCCCCTCTTTTATCATCATTGTTCATCACCAAAAAATTCTAAGAGAAAATTGAGAACAAAAAAAATAAAAGAAATTAAGAGTTTATTTCGGGAAAAAAATTGAGCTTTTGATTTGTGTAGCCATGTTTGAACGAAACAGAGTTAGATTAGTTATTGTTATAGTTGACGTGGCTGGATCTGAGACGTTGAACCCTTGGAAATCAACGGTAGGCGTTCTTCCTCCTTAATAGCTGCTCTTTCAAAAGCTCGAGTAAGCTTCAGTGGAGGCAATACTGATTGATTACTCCTGATTACACAATGACGCAAAACATGGCGATTAAGACCGCCGGTTTGACTCCGATCCTGGCTCCGATTTACCCTCCGACAAGTGTTAACCGGAAGGCAATCAATTTCTACAAGCCGCATCTTCCGTCGTACAAGCAAAACCCTATATCGTCTCTACGGAGGTTCGAAGCTTAACTCTCTTCTCGATCATGCTTCCTTTCGTGGGTCTGATCTCAATTTTGTCTTACCTAGTCGAAAACCTCCGAAAGATTCATCCTTTTTGATTTTTCTTCAGGTCGAGAACTGTTCGTGTGATGGAGGTAGTAGCGGCCAAGCAAAGGAATCGACCATTTTCTGTCTTCGGGTCTCTCACTAACGATTCCGTGTTAAACCCTGAAGAAGAATCAAATGATTCCTCAGAGGTGATTCAATGAAACTGAGTCTTAATAGTGTTTTTTGTTTGTCTTTCTCGCTGAGAAATTTTGATGTTTTTTTTTTCTCTCCAGGGACAAGTTGCTTCTGTGGATATTAAACTACCAAGACGAAGCTTGCTTGTGGAATTCACTTGCAATTCATGTGGGGAAAGAACGAAACGGCTTATCAATCGCTTGGCCTATGAACGTGGCCTCGTCTTTGTCCAGGTAAGTCTTGTGCACACCACATGTTTGCATAATTGTCCAAGAGAGATGTGTTTTATGAATCTTGTAGTTGAGAGACACAAAAGTTAGTCTTTTGGTTAGTTTGATTGCCTCTAAACAATTTGTTTTTTTTTTTTTTTTTTTTAATTTTTTTCCTTTGNTTTGGCAGTGTGGAGGATGTCTTCAGCATCACAAACTGGTTGACAATCTTGGCCTCATTGTTGAGTACGACTTCCGTGACACATCCAAAGATTTGGGTACTGAACAAGTTTGATAAAGCTACATCGAATGTGTTGAATCAATTTTTGTTCTTTTTCTTTCTTAGATATGTTCTTTTACGTAATGAGTAGAAGTAAAAGCTATTTTCAGCAAAGGAATACAAAACGAATGTATTATTTTTGAATAAATGTGTTGCGGTATACATGAGGAAAAATTGAGTCGATACATCATGAAAGCTAGAAACGTTAGGCAGTCATAGCCAGCAGAAAGACAATTCCAAGTGCGGTGTTGAGCCACATTCCTACTCTTCCTTCAAGCTGTTTCAATGCATTTCCTCCATTCTGTAAAACCAGGAATGAAAAAGAGAAGTTAGGATATAGAAACATGGCAGTAATAGTTAACCTTTTTTTTTTTTAATCTTCTTGCAATATGGTGAGGCTGTTTTTTCATTCAAGATTGTTGTTGAGGATGAAATTTTTACCGTGTCCGGTGATGGTGCCGGAGACGTGGCCTGTGAATCTGTTACAACTGGAGGAGATGGAGGGCTTGGGGGAAGTGGTGCTGGAGCTGGGGCATGGTGATGCCTTTTGTGTTTGTGCTTTTTCTTGTGCTTGGTAGGAGCCGGTGCTGGAGCTGGTGGTAGACTTATTGGTGAAGGTGCTTGTACTGGTGGCGGTGAAGTTGGTGCTGATGGCGGTGAAGTTGGTGCTGGTGGTGGAGAAGCTGGTGCGGGTGGGGGAGAAGCCGGTGCTGGTGGTGGTGGGACGGTGGGAGCTGGAACGGGCGGGCTTTGTTGTGGTTGTGGAGGCGGAGTTGCGGGGCTTATTACTGGTGAAACTTTTGGAGCCGGTGATGAAGTTGGAGTAACTGCTGGTGGAGGTGTAGCAGAAACAGGCGGAACAATGGTGGTTGGAGGCGGAGCGGTGGTTGATGGAGGAGGAGCAATGGTGGTTGGAGGAGAAGCAGTGGTGGTTGGAGGAGGAGATGTGGTGGTGGAGGTTGATGGTGAAGCGGCAGGTCCTTGTGCATTGACACTAATGGGAGAGATGGAACAAGAAAGTAAGAGAAGAGACCAAATGATTAAATTTGAAGTCATTGTGTTGAGATGGAAGCTGAACTACGAAGTGTTGTTGCATATAAAAAGGTTAAGAGATTTCTTGAAGTATGGAATTGAAAAAAGTTTGGTGTAACGATGGTTAGGTGGTTTATAAGAGATCAAGTCTTCATCAGAATGCTACGTTGCTTCTAACTATATAGCAATAGCTATAATTTCATGCCATTGTTACGTACTTATCAAATAATATGTCCTTAATTAATGATAATCTGCTTTTGTTAATCTTCAACTAAATGGGACCAATGCTTCCCTCGGACCTAAAACTGGTAAGGGGTCTAGATCACTTGAATAGAGATTGGTCAAATAAAGTAGAACTTGTGCATAACGTTACAGATCAATGGGCATTACAATGAACCAACCTGGTCTTTAGATTTTAAATATACAATTTTGAACAGATCAGATGCAACAACTTGCTCTTGGTTTGGCTGCGTTAAACACTAGGCTCGCTTCTACAGACAGAAAAAAGGAAAGACTTGATGCATCTTGTTGAGGAGTTTCGACGGATGATGATGATGATGATGATCGGAAGGAGCAGGTGGATCTGAGTTCTTGTCTTTCTTCTTTCTCCTCAGCTGGAAAAACTGCTGCATCGTCTGAGCACATTCGGATTCGAGAACTCCGCGCCGGATTGTCATGTTAGGATGGAATGGATGAACTGGAGGCGGCGGCTTTTCGGAAACTTGTGATCCGTTTCCTTCGCCTCCAGGGAACAGCCTGAAACGTAAAATATTGTTCAATGATTGTAATGTTCCGAGAACAACATTTATCAGTTTCAAAAGTTATCAAGTACCTGATCCAGCTACCATCTGCTCCGAGAAGCTTATTAGGAGCGCCCCACACAAGAGTCTTGACCCTCGCTTGAAGTATTGCTCCCGCACACATTGGGCACGGTTCTAGTGTTACATAGAGCGTTGTATCCTGTTGGATGAATAACCAAAGTTATTGCCACTAAATTTCACTACTGCATCTACCATCGACAATTCAACTTAACTTCCCCAAAACATTAAGCATCAGGACGCCAAAAACTTTGTTATTGCAAATGTAAACAAAAAATGTGTATTTGACTACATGAGAGGTGTTTCAATAGAAGATTACCGCAAGCCTCCATGAACGAAGTACTTTGGAACCCTCTCGAATGCAAATCATTTCTGCATGTGCGGTCGAATCCCGAAGATCCTCGACTCTGAAAACACACGACTGTGGTTTAGATGAATCTAACAAGAGAATATAGAAATCAAAAATGCCTTCAACGAAAATTAAACTTACAGGTTAAAACCCCGAGCGATGATCTTCCCGTCATGCACAAGCACAGCTCCAACAGGTACCTCCCATATATCAGCAGCTTTCTTAGCTTCTACTAACGCTTCTCTCATGAATATTTCGTCAGCTGTTCGTCTTTCTGCGTCTACTCTGTATGCTTCTTCCCACTCCTCAAAACTGTCTCTCACAACCTGTTTGTTCCTCTGAAGTCTCCTCTGTATCAATGGAGAGTCTGTCGGCGTGGAACCTGTTTCTTCCTGAGACTTTGCACTTAGAGGCTGTTGTTGTTGTTGTTGTTCCACCTGCTCTCTTAAGCTACGACTGCCAGATACAATGGTGGGACGGGATTGGGAAGGTCCCTTTACAACAGGAGACCTTAGGTTTCGAACTGGAAACGGTAACGGCTTTTCTGCTGCATCAATTTCAGGAACACGAGCCTGATAGCGTCTTTCTTCTCCCTCAGTGGGACTAGTTTCTGATGGTTCTTTGATAGCGGGAGATCTTTTCAGGTTTCGACTAGGTAGTCTCATTGGCACCTCTGTCGAATCTGTTTCAGAAAGACGAAACTCAAAGTCTCTTCCTTCTTCTTCGTTTATGGCAACAATTGGATCACCAGATGTGGAAGAAATGATATTTGACGCAGAGCCAGCTTCTAAAATTGTAGAAGATGGAGATAAAGCTACACCTTCATGCCGACCAGATTGCCGCTTCGGAGTTGTAGCGCCTGAAGGTTCAAATTGGCTTTTGGGAGAAGTATGACCAGTCCCCAACTGATGTGGGGAAGCAGCTTCTGGCGGCGAAACTCTATTCCCTTTTGTGTTATCATCACTGCTTCCTTCATGCTCACGTCCAGAAAACCATGTTGCACTGCTAACCGACTCGTTGGGTGAACTCTTACCAGCGGGCTTTGCACTGGAGTCAGGGCTTCCAACTCGTGAGCCCCACCTAAGCCGAGCAATATCAGCGATCACACTCCACAAGGACCTACCACTTCGTTTGAAAAGAGCATTTCCTTCTGCTGCATTGCCTTCTGTCGCTCCTGGTTGAGGAGTTCCCCGAGCAGAATCCGTGACCCACATTTCATCTGAAGGTCCCTTTGCTCCTGAACCACCAGATGTTTGCCTTGAATCCCGCCTCTTCAACTGATTGCTTTCAGCTTTTTGCTCCTCAGTCTTCTCAGGAGTTGATACTTCATGCTTGGCCTTTCTCAAAAACTCGCCAACAAATTTCTCTGACGACTGTTCCATCCGATGTGCAGAATCCAGAGCATCTTCGTGTGCTGTACATCTCATCAGGTCTCCACCAGACTGACTATTAACAGAAGCTCCTGCTCTTGGCTGTTCAAAGGCTGCGGGATAACCACTTTCTGAATTTCCGTGGGATATTTCTTGAATGGAAGCTCCACCAGTTCCATAACTTCGCCCTGAGCCTCTGCTTACCATCTGAGAAGAAGGAGGAATCAGTGTTGTTTCAGATCCTTGAATCTCCTCTGAAACCAGATCTACCAACTGCATTCTATTTCCGGAGAGCAAAGTCGAAGATGACTGTGAAGTTGAGGCTTCTTCAGATGGCTTCTCCTGAGAACTTTGCAACTGTAAGGCCTTTTGACCTTCTTTTGTCGAGTCTTTCCAAGCACCGCTTTTTTCAGCTTCGCTTCCCAATTGCACAATTGTAGTACTTCCTTGACCAATTAGCCTCTTCTCAGATTTTCTCTCAACTTCTGTATACCTTACTGCATCACTAGTATGAGATACAGACACAGAAGTTCCGTCAGATTGCGTATTTTGCAAGGGCTTTCGTTCAATATGATAATCTTGCTGCCTCCCTTCTGATTGCAAACCAGAAACCAACCCAGCATGTAGTTCTTGGTTTCTAATCCGATTTTCGGTTTGCGAGACATATGTATTTCTAATGTCGATGTCATGAATTTCTGAATGTTCAGAGAAGCGTTCAGTACTCATTCTCATACCAGCTTGCTTGGCTATCCTTTCTTCTACTTGAGGCTGCTGCGTATTTGTCACCTCTTGAAAATTTTGGAGCACATTTACACCTTCCTCTTGGCTACTGCTATATTTACCTCTTCTCCGCATTTCAGACACCCTTTCCTCACTGCTATAACGAGCCTTCAATCTTTCCTCCAGTTGATGCTGAGAACTCTCAACATTTTCTCTTCCATAATCATTACGAATAGAGTGGACTCTATCATCCTCCTTTTCACCAAAGATCTTCTGATTGGTCTCTGCATCGTTCACATGGATCTCGTGAATCTCCATATCTTCTTCATAATCTCCCGTCGACTCAGACACTCTATTGCCAGTTTGACTAAACTGCTTCCTTCTTCTCTGCTTCAAATTCACCGCCTGATTTGAATTTTCCCCTTCCTCAAAGACCACCTTTGACGAGCTCTCGTCTCTCCTTCTACTCGAATGAACCTGAGACGCTTCCTTTCTAGATTTCATTCCTTTGCTTGACTGTTCAGCAACCTTCTTCTTCTCTGATCTTCTCACGTTCTCACGACGAAACTCCACATCCTCTTCCGGTTCTTCAGCATCGCTCTCAAACTCCCCTGAAGAAGCAAGTGAATAATACGATGAACAACTCGAACTCTTCGTCCTTCTCGGTAAAACCTCTCTTTCTTCTTCCTTCCTCCGATAATCGTTTCCAATGGAGCCCAGTTTATAAGAGTCGCTCGAATTTGTCTTTCTCCGCCCACAATGTTCACAACCATACTTCTCCTCTAATTTCACATCTTCTCTAATCCCATTTCGTCTCTTACCTTCAACTTTAACCTTTCTCACATCTCCACCATGAAACTCACCACCATACCTCACTCTCTTCCTCTCTCCAACTCTACTAACTAAGTTCCAGTTTCCCTCTTCCTCACCAATCAGTTCCTCGCTTAAAAACGAAATCATAGCCTCTACATCATCTCGACAACTTCTACCACATTCTTCCGAAGAAGCCCTAAGCCTAAATCCCCGATTTCTTCTTGTGCCACCACAAGAAGAATAAACCTCAGATTCACAGCAATGTCCCACACCAACCAGCAACCTCCTTCGAAACGAAGGCAATTGAATGAGAGTGGATTGTCTGAGCCCGTAAAGCACAAATCCAGGGTTTAGCGATACCTTAGGCTTAACAAAGGAAGAAGAAGAAGATGGTGTTGAATTGCAGCAACAGCAGCGAGAGCGAGAGCGAGAACTAGCGCAGCAACAACGCAGCGATGTAGATGCTTGTGAAAATTGGTAAGTTTCAGATCTCTCAGGGAGTAGAGAGCAGTAATCTTGGTAATTCCTACTTCTAATCGTCCATAGGACTGAGTTTGTGTATGTATTGAACATATTGTCCAGAGAGAGAGAGAGAGAGAGAGAGAAGAAGAAGAAGAAGAAGAAGAAGAAGAAGAAGAAGAAGAAGAAGAAGAAGAAGAAGAAGAAGAAGAGGTACCTCGTTAAGCAGAGATTCAGCTACTGAAGTTTTCGTTTTGAAATGATGGAAACCATTGTTGTGATTTCTCGATGAGATTTACATCGGAAAAACAAAAAAGAAAAAAATTGAATATGAAATTGTGTGTGGGATTTGGAAAGGAGGAAGAAGACAAGAGCGAGTCTACTAAAAAAAAAAAACTCAGACCGGTTTGGTTGAGTTGGTAAAATTGATTGACCGAGTCGAGAGATTGAGGATAAAATTAAAAACTCTCTCGCTTTTTATATTGGGCCTATTTGATGTATTTGGGCTTCTTCTAACATTTTTAATAATCTAGGCCAATATTGTAAAGGTATTAGAGGTGGCCGTAAACGGAGATACTTTTATACACATTTAGCACAAGATCCAATATTTTATTATTTTGTTCAGCAAATTTTTTCTTTTTTTAATTATCAAAATGTTTTGGGCTGAAGTCCATATATCTCCAAGCCCAGAACCACCACATATACTATTAATATTGGTTCCATCATAAATAAACAGTATTCAATTCTATAACATGTAAGGTTTGCCTAAGAACTTTAGGGCATCCGCAATAGGATTGCTTAATGAAAATGCTAATGTATATTTTATTATTATTATACCCCTACTAATATATATTTTATTATTATTCTATTCTTGCAGTTGCTGTTGCATTATTTTTCTTTTTTTTATCGAAAACTCTCAGCTAGTATCGCTAAGCGTCGTAGCTTGAATGTCTTATTTAAGCGCTGGTTCAAGTTAATAAAAGCATTTTTTATTTAAATTTAAAATGTTTTATCTTTAGCACCTACATTAGAAGTGTGTGTTACGCATGCCCTTACCAATCGAACTAAAATCACTTGGTAATACAACAAATTTTTTCTTCTGAATTTAAAATTTTTTTTTTCTTTTTTGTGAAGACTAAGAGCGATCTGAACTTTAACACATGACTAATTTATTTAAGTGAATGTATCCGTTGAGTAGAACAATTACCGGATTTTCTAATAGACCTACAATAGGACACAATTTCGACTACTCAAGCAAAAATGGTTTAGATAATTCTACGCTTTAGGTAAATTCATCACTAGCATAAATCAACATGTAACTCCTCTTCAAGTGGAAACTAATAGAGAATGACCATCATCACTTGGTTTAAATTGTGAGAACAATTAAAAAATAATTTTATAAACAAATCTTTCCGTTTCACAAGGATCTCCATGACCTTGAACCATGCTGAATATTTTTTAACTATTTGGTCAAACAACTGAACTAAAGAGATTTCCACACAAAAAACATATTAAATGCAAATTTAGAAAACTAAGTAAAACAGAATTGTCACTGATAAGAAAAATAGATAGTTGTGGAACTAAAGTTAGCACTGACAAAGTCAAAATTTTAAAACATATATCATGATTCGCTGAAGTTTAAAAGAAACAAGTAAAAACGAACAATAATTTACATAACGGTACTACGGTAATTGTCGAGTAAAATTATCTACAAATATTCAAAATAATATAATGTCGTATCCTTTAGTGCCGTTTATTGAGCCAATAGCTGTTATAATGTGTAGATATCGTGATTTGTGACTAAAATAATGTTTGGTAATTGATAAAGACGTGGTTATACAATATGGATCATGTGGATGATGGTTTTGTTACGTAACTTATGTGTATGAATGTATAGATAATAGTATTTAAGAAGTTGGTTAGAGTTAGAAGAAGCTAATTAAGTACAGGTGAGGTTTGTAGGTATCTGCATGTGTTGGACACTAGCCAATTGGGCTTCTCTGTACGTTTGCCTTCCCATTTCTATGCTATTGTGGCAGGTAGATTCTTGATTTGACCAAATTGAACTTATCTCTTTCTTCTTTGTCTCTTTTTTTTTTTCTTTTTCTATATTGGTCTTACTCACTCACTCACTATTTTTTTTTTCTTTATTACCTTGTCTTTATTTGTTTTTGTGCGTGTGTGTGTGGTGACTGTGGTCCATTGTCTTTCCTTGTGTTTTTCATTTTTCTGTTCTTTTGAAACATAATTTTCTTTTACATTGGATTGAGTCGACACAAAATTTGAGAATTTTGTATTTCTTAATTTGGCTGCTACCACAAAGTTGGAGTTTTGTGTTAAGTGTTTCTTTTTATTATTGAAAGATAATTCTGGTTATAAAAATCAGGTTTAAGAATATAAATATCTTGAATGTAGTTGAAATTTACCCCCAAAAAAATGCATTTGATTATTTGGTAGTTTTGGATTCATTCAAAATCAACTTAAACACGTAAATCCAAAAAAAAAAACGAATTAAAAGGAAAAGGAAATGGTTTGTTGGTTAAGTCTAGCTCCAAAAGTAGTAATACATTGGAAAGGAAACAACAACAAAAAAAAAAAAAAAGAGAGATAGAGGAGCCAAAAGAAAATGAGAGAAGACTAAAGATATATATAATTGCGTCAAAAAGAGGATGAAAAAAAGAGAGCAAAGATGTTGTCCTAACCAAAATGATGTCCTCGGAGGATTCGAATGGGATGTGTAAGAACTAAGAAGATCATTCGGAAATGTCTAAGGTCTCCAACATGATATTTCAACATTTCATACATATATATGAAGACAATCATCCACTACAATCTATATGGTTTAGCGATTACATAACTAGTACGATAATTGGTCTAATTAACACATAGAGTTTTTTCTATTCTGTAGCTATTGGTAGCAAAAAATATTATAATATTTACGTAGGTAATTAAATGGTATCTATGTGTTCTTTACAAATAAGAGTTTGAGACAATCCATTAACAAATCTGAGACAGATACTGTAGAATTCTTATATTCTAATAACATCTATACCATATAGTAAATAATAACATCTATACCATATAGTATATTCGTTGTCAAAAAAAAAGAAAAAATATATATATGCATCTCGTTTTTATCACAAATATAAGTTTAGTGGACTGTGATGGTGTCGTTAATGCGCTACTCTTTGAATTTAAGTTCACATAAATACATAATAGTACAAGTTATTGACAACAAAAATATATTTTCTGACAAAGAAAAGGTCAAAAGATGGAGAAGTTTAAAGATGTTGAATTATAATATAGTTGGTCAACATGTTAATTATTTTCTCAAACTACTATTTAGCGGAATATGTGTCTCAATTAAATGAAGATTCTGTAAACCGTGTGGATTTCATCGTCAACATCTTAAAGTCCTTCATTTCTTTAGCCAAAAGTTTCATAAGTATCAATCACAACTTTAAATTTATGGCCACCAACTTTATTTGGTTCTTCAAACACCACATGAAGAAGAAAAAGTCTATAGGTACCCGTACGATCTAAATCTTCCAATAAATAGTGTATTATAGAATCACAAATCCATTTAATAAACAAACATTGCACATCTTATAACTTTTCACAACATATAGTGTAAATGAAAAATATGTATCTAAGTTTCTAACAAGATGTGGGTTTTGGTAATAAATAATTTATTGTTACTCACAAAAGAAAAATATTTTATATGTCCGATATGGGTTTTTCAGTTCCATATCGACTCGATTAATTCATTAGGGTTTTGTTTTTTTTTTTTTTTTGTCAACATTAGGGTTTTGTTTTGAGTTAGAGGGTTGCATATTCTAGTTTCTTAGTAAGGTTACATTTTCAAATTGAAACTTTCGACTCTGTGTTTTTTTTTTTTTTTAATCACAGCTACATTTGTAGAAAATAAACAATAAAATGATGAATTAATGTCAATTTATGGTCTTTAATTCGTTATTACAATCTTTAAACGAGGAAGAAAAAGTTATAGATTCTGTCGGCTCCTACCATCTTCGTGGCAAGCTCTCCTCATTCATGTCAACATCAATTATTTATTTTTTTAACGTCAACATCAACTTATGAATAATTAAACGGCATCCAGCGTAAGAAACAAAAATCTTCATTCTCCAATATAAGATATTTTAAAAAAATTTCATATAAGATATTTTAAAATAAAATATTTTTTATTTATTAATGCCAGTAAATTATGAACTTCAAGATCTATTAACTAAAAGTAAGTAAATTTTTAAATTTTTATTGGTTAATGTTTATTTAAAAATAATTTAGATAAAATAAATATATATTAATTGTTAAATAATAAATGTTTTTTAATTGTATGAAAACTTTAAAACATTATATATTCTAGAATGGAGGGAGTATTTTATACGCACAAGTTTTTACTTTTTAGAAGCTTCTCTCTTAGTTTTTTTAACGCCGGATACCGAGAAACACTGAAACACCGAAGATGTATGCCGACTAATATAATCAACCACTTCAGTACTCAAATGTTGCTAAAGAGAATTAACGAACATTTCAACAAGGCGAAGAAGTATGAGCTGTGTCCCGATTTTATAGCTTGCAAGGTTTGATGGTTATGTGTACGTACTTCTAATGTATTAATTTATGTAGCTTTTCAATTTATTTTTTAAAGTATATGTTTTGGATGATCTTTTACGTTCTCTTTTTTTTTTGGTACCAGGTGGTGGACCTCTCTCCTCTCTCCTCTCTTTCATCCCTCAGCGCCGCGAACCTCTCTCAT
>OVBJ01002513.1:0-17425 GCA_900406535.1 Noccaea bulbosa
ATTTATGAAACGAGACGGGATGAAACATGACAGAAAGGAACATGATGGGACCAGATGAGAAAAAATGGGATGGGAAAGAACATGATGAGAATAAACAAGAAGTAATGAGATAGGACGAGAAGGAATATAACAAAAAGGGAAGAAACAGGATGGAAAGAAACGGGACAGGAAGGAACGTGATGGGAAGAAACAAGAAGTAATGAGATAGGATGGGAAGAAACATAACAAAAAGAGAATGAACGGGACGGGATAAAATGGGATGAAACAAGACAGGATGGGACGAAACGGGATGAGAAGAAATGAAACAAGACGTGACAGGACGGGAAGAGACGAAAAGAAATAGGAGGGAACGAGAAGGAATAGGATGTAAATAAACGAGACGGAACGGACAAGATGAAAATGAACGAGACAAGACGGAACATAACGGAACTTATACCCATAATTTTTATTTAATTACTATGCATATGATATTTTTGAAACACAAAATTAAAGTACAAAATTTGATATCGTCAGTACTAATAATGTAAAATTCCGCGCGAAGCGCGGATCATTGCCTAGTATAATTCTAAAGACTTGTTTACTATTCATGCAATCACCAAAGATAATTTTTTTTCATGTTTTTAATTAAATTACAAATCACTTCGGGCACATGGTCACCTGGCTTTTCACTATTCCAGCATAAATATGCTTAACTTTGAAATTCACATTGAAGAGTTGATTGAAAGGATAAATACATTTTAATAATATAGATAGCCAAATTAGTTCTATTAAATCTTTCCACATATATAAAAAATCATGATGTTATAGTATATATATATATATATAGCCTTAGGGGTGTCATGGGTCATTACCCATGGGTTGACCCATGAAAATTTTTAATGAGTTTGGGTTAAATTTTTTTTATCAATATACATAAATGAGTTTTAGCGGGTTGAATCTAATAGTTTATGGGTTTATTGGGTAAACCCATTAAGTTTATAGGTTACCCATAGGTTTATCACAAAAAAAAAATGAAAAATTATAATATAATCTATACGCGGGTGTATTTTAAGATTTTTGAAATAAATTATGAAAAAATAAAATAAAATCACTTTTTAAAAGTAAGTAAAATAATATTAAAAATCCAATAATTAATCTCTAAACAAATAAAATTGGTAATCTTTAAAATTTTAATTCTAATTGACATTTTTTTGAATTGATGATATGAAAAATGAATAAAATTGTTTATTTTTATTTTTTATCCAATATAGCAAACTTACATGTGTTTAAATCAAATCGACTAATTAAATGAAACTTTGATTATTCCGTTTAAGAGATTCCAATTGATGATATCATTTTAAATATTGTTTTGCCTAACAAAAAATAAACATTAAACTATTCAAAATTAGAATATCGGTCCATTATAAAAAACAATATTTGTCAGTTTTCTAATTTTTTTTCCATTATTAGTTATTTAGTTAGTTGTTTTACAATTATTTTGTTAATTTTTCTATTTTTGTTATTACAAATTTACAATTTTTTGTGTTGATATATGTCATCACTTGATCAAATCTTAGACACATGTTGCGATAATAAATTCGATTTCAATCCAACTGATCTAGAGTTAAATATTCTTCACTGATATTTTGAAGTTTCACAGACATTATTTTTTAATGAGATAGAATGATTAAATAAAAGATAAAAACAGCTAATTAAATCATGAAGGTTATAACTTAATATATATAAAACAATTTCTTTTTCGTAATGGGAATATGTTTTTTTTTTCTCTTAATGGATGTTACAATTCTTTTAAAAAAAATATTTGTTTCATTTTTATTTTTATTTTTTTCCTTTTTGTAATAGGAATTTTTTTTTTTTTTGTCTTATTCTTAATGGAAATATATTGTTTATTTATTGTTTTACTGATTTTTGGTTGGTATTTTTTTTTTCCTTATTTCATGACACATATCACGATCTTAATACTTTTAGAATTAGTTAAAACACATGTCGTGATCCTATGAGTTATAAAAATCCTATGTGTCTCAACCATGTCGCGCCCATTCTGCTTTATATAATAAGATGTAAGATATTCATAAATTTAGCACTTAAAAAATATAAAATATGGTTTTATTTTATGTTTTATCTAATTATGAGTATTTTATTTTGTTTTACTACATTAATATTACTATGAATTTGTTCTTTGAAAATTTGAGTTGAATTTTTAATAATATATAGTATGTTTAAAAAAAATTATTACTCGTTTTTATATATATGGGTATCCATATAACCCATTTAATTTATAGATATTAACATAATCGGGTTTGGGTTATAACTTACGACCTACAAAATAAATAGGTCAGATCATAACCCGATCCTATAACCTTCAAACCCGTATGGGTTAGGGTCGGGTCGGGTTACTCATTTTGACAACCCTAGCCTCTATTTATATTCCCCTTTTTTTTTATAAATATAAAAATCGAGAACCAAGCAATTGAAAAAGAAGTTCCACTCACCGATGAATAAAGATGAATGACGAATTAAAAGTCCACAAGAGAACCCAAGAAAAAAAAAAAAAAAAAAAAAGCTAGTGAATTATTATGATACACATTTAGATTCTATGTCTTATTCTGAAGCAGCTGTTGGCCTGTTTTATAATAGTGTGTGATCTTAGTATTCTTTCTCCTTTTTTGGACAGAAATTCCATTGTATTCTTGCCTACATTAATGAGATAAAATCGGAGAAGCAAAACCGGAAATAACCAAGTCTTTAAAGGATACATGTTATTAAATGCATAAAAGGATTAACAGATTATATAAGCAGTTTCATCTATGATAAATACAGGATATGTTTAGAAAACCGGGCCTGGTTGGTACATCTCTACACCAGTTAAGCATGACTAGGAGTTAGAGTTTTGTTTGTGTAAGATGATCTGATAGTATTGTATCCTTAATCTTGGTTGTGGATTTAGAGGTCATGTCGAGTTCAGAAGCTGGACGACTTCGTTCATGGTAAGGCGGATTGTTGGAGTTTTGCTCGTACAACGGATAGCCACACGCAAGGCGTTGATCATGTCTGCCTTGGACGATTCCGATAGTCTCTTGTCTAATATCTCATTCAATCCTTCTTTTGTGTCAATCTTTGTAGAAACCCAATTCACTATGTTCTTGTTCTCCCCAAAACACGAATCCACCGGTTTTTTCCCCGTGATAAGCTCCATTAACACCACCCCGAAACTATACACGTCGCATTTGATCGTTGCTTTGGAGGAGTATGCATATTCTGCCATTACCAAATGAATATTATCAGTTAGACAATACAAAAAAAAAGAAAGAATAAAACCAAAAAAAAAAAAAAGAAAAAACACACAAACAACTTCTTCATTCGAAAAGAAGACACCAATTGTTGAAAAGGATATAATAAGAAGTATATACATATATAAATATATATATATATATATATATATATATATAGATATTTAAAAAAAAAACATAAGTGGTGGTGACCTAGTGGGTAGTACAAGGTGTACTCTTTAAATCGAAATATAGAAAAAGTTGACTAAAATAGAAATGAAAAAATATCAGGGAAAATATCATTGTCTCTAATTATTTTTATAAAAACCACTGAATTCAAAAACCTTTTATACAAACGAATAAACACATATATGAACAAATGTTAATCAAAGTTGGTTTTCTAAAACTACTATGGCCATCATTGTGACGAAATAAGGTGTATATAAGTACTATAAATCACCTGGAGCCAAGTAACCATAGGTGCCGGCCATAACGGTTGTGGTTGAGTCTTTCCCTCTAGCTTGCAACACCTTTGCAATGCCAAAGTCTGCAACTTTAGGCTGATAGTTTACATCCAGTAAGATATTTGTGGATTTGATGTCGCGGTGAATGATTGGCGGCGAGAGATCATGGTGAAGGTAAGCCAATCCTTGAGCAACTCCAACCGCGATCTGATGACGAGTAGGCCACTCGAGGTGAACAAAGCCTTTGTGAAGAGCGTCCCATAAGTTACCATTAGGCATGTACTCATACACCAAAAGACTACAATCCAAACTTGAGAAGTAGCTGAAGAGCTTAACGATATTCTTATGGCGAATGCTCCCGAGCGTCTCAACCTCAGTTTTCAGCTCCTTGTTCAAATGCAATCTGTCTTCAGAAGCTGAGTCTTTGCTGCTTTGTCTCCATAGTTTCTTCACTGCAACCACCTCTCCGGATTTAAGCTCTACTCTATAGACTGTCCCGGACCCACCATGACCTACGATGTTCTTGTCCACAAGAGCTTCGAGAATCTCTCTTTGGTCGAAACTTATGCGGTGGAAACTCTTGACGTCGTAAGAGAAGAAAGAAGACGCTAGGGTCTCGTCTTGCTCTATCACTGCTCTCTTCTTACTCAACCGTTGTCTCAAGTAAACCACGATGCCCCCTAGGGCAAGGATGAAGACAGAGACAAGAACTGCCCATATTGAGCTCAGCTTCTTCTTGCTACGAGCCTCTTGGCACATCGGAAACTTTAAATCAGACGAACCAGCATTTGGCGGAACACAGAGGTTAGGGTTATCCGAAAAGCTTTCTACAAGGCCTCCTCTGATGAGTGAGACAGGGATGGGACCAGAGAGGTGGTTGCTTGAGAAATTGATGGAGGTTGGGAGCAATTCGGAGAGGTCTTCAGGGATCATTCCGGTGAGGAGATTACTGGACAGGTCAAGAACGTTGAGAGACTTAAGATTGGAAAGCGATTCAGGAATCGAAGAACCAAGGTTGTTTCCTTGCAGCACAAGTAAGTTAAGTTTCCTGAGTCTTCCGATCTCTGAAGGGATTGGACCAGACAATTGGTTATGACTGAGATCAAGCTTCACAAGATTGGTAGCACGAGAGATCTCATGAGGTATAACACCGGGGATTTTGTTACCCTGCATAAACAGCTCCGACAAGTTCCATGCGTTTCCGATGGAATTAGGTATTGGACCGGACAAACGGTTGTAAGCCAAGTCGATGATGGAGACATGAGGCAGAGACATAACTCCTTTAGGTATCTCTCCCTCGAGGTGGTTGCTCGCTACACGGAACCGTATAAGAGTCTTGCAGCTCCCATAAGTCTCCGGGATCGAACCGGAGAACCTGTTCTGCAGGACAAGAAAGTACAAAAGTTTACCGGATTTGCAAACGTGGGCGGGAAGAGGACCGGAGAGGCGATTCTCCGAGACATCGAGAGCGATCATAGGCGAGGAAGATCCGAGATTCGGCGGGAGTTCACCTGTTAAGTAGTTGTCATAGAGAGACAAGAGCTTTAAGGTTGTTGAGTTGCCAAGTGACTTTGGAATCTCACCGGTTAAGCTGTTGTTGTAGAGCTGAAGCACTCGGAGTTTGGGAAGACTGCAGATCGATTCCGGTATGCTTCCGGTTAACCTGCTAACCGAGATATCTATGTCCGTAAGGTTCTTGAGATTACCGATTTCCTCCGGTATACTTCCGGTTAAGTGATAGTTGTAGTAAAGCTCAAGCTGCCTTAGGTTGGAAAGCTTCCCGATTTCTTTTGGAATCTCGCCGGAGAGGAAGTTTCCGCTAAGTTCGAGATCAACGAGGGAACTCAAATCACCAATGGATCTCGGGATGTTACCGTGGAGCATACACGTCATCAGAAGCATATGTGTGAGCTTCTTGAAGTTAGAGACATAATCCGGTAGAGTCCATAGATCGAGCTCTGGGTTCTCGTTGAAGTTAAGATACTCTAGATCGGTGAGATTGAAAATCGAGTGTGGGAAGCTACCGGTGAAGTGGTTCCAAGACATGTCGATGACTCTTAGAGATTTCATCGGCGAGAAGTCAGGGAGTGTGGCTGTAAGATAGAGAGAGCTCATGTTTAGCTCTCGGAGAAGAGAACACTCAGTGATGGAGTTGAGGAAGCTGCTGCTTCTGTTGAGATGGTTTCGAGAAAGACGAAGAACACGAAGGTTTGGCAAGTAAGAGCAAACCCCATCTGGGAAGATCCCGGAGAGAGACCAACCGGAAAGATCAAGATCGGTGACTAGCCCTTGATCGTCGCAGCTTACCCCGGTGAAGTTACAGTAGTAAGTACTCTCGTCGGAGAGATTCCAAGAGGACAAAGCGTAGCCGGAGAGAGAGTTTCTCATAAGCTTGAAAAATTGAGGCTGTTGGTTCCAACGCGTTAAGCCCCATGATTGGTTGTTGTTGAAGCAAACGAAGAAGATGACCAAAAAGGGGAAAAATCTGAGACGCATTTCAGGGAAAGTTTAAAAGGAACCAGGAGGAGCTAACTTAGGATGCAAGAAATATAGATAATTTTTGGGTTTGAGAGAGAATAAAAAAGAGAGGAAGAAGAAGGTTTACAAGTTGAAACTTGAAAGACTGAAATTATGATAAGGCTTATAAAAACAAAAGAGGGTTCATGTCTTTTTAGTAGCCGATCGGAATAAATGCGTTTTGGAAAAAAAAAAGATAGATTAAATAATAATATAATTGGAGAAAAGTTGAGCATTCCTTTGCATAAAGAACCTTTAAGTTTATACCCACTAAGTTATTATAGAGAATAAAAACTTAGATGTGTATCATGTAGCCCAACTTTATACCACCCAAAGCTTTTACTTTTATTCTTTATTTTTTATCAGGAAAAGAAGAGTTGAATTATCATTGAATCTGATACTAAAGAAACGCATGATCCCCTTTCCAAGATCCTCGCTTTTGTCTCGACATGTTTTTTGATTGAGTTTTTTTGGATGGACATTGAAGTTGAACACAACTAGCATGCATGAGAGATTGCTATAGAATGTAAATCATTCTCTCACCATACTTGTAAATGTAATACTTAGTTTTTTAATGATATTATGACACTTGTCTCCACAGACGCACGGGATATGATTGCATACCAAACACTCGTCTTGAAGCCACTGACAACGGAACCACTTCCTAAGATACACTTATCCTTCAGAACGAAATGCCTTACCCTAAAATGATTTACATACCACTCCACTCACCCATTTAATGAAACATATATAGCATTCCGAAAAGACTCTCTCTTCTCCCCACATTTTTAGCTAATATTTTTCAAAAAACTAAATCAATACTGACCGAGCTCTCGCACCCATCACCGTCGCAAGCTTCCATTGAAGCTACTATCTGGATATCCCTCTCGTGTATATCTCGAATATTTTTTTAGTTAAAGGTGTATATTTCGAATATATTGTTTAGATACGTAGGTATTCTCTTGTACGACTATATATCTCCTTGATATCAATACAAGCTTTAATTTTAAGCTTTACTTCACACTTGGACCCTTGTTTGACTGTGCTAGAATATGTTGGTTGATATGATGATGCATCTGATGTCTGAGCCTCGTAGGTACCACACACGAGAACAACAGTCAGTCAATGGAATGAAGATGCTAGAACCATATCGAGTTGTTCAAGTCTTCAGCATGCCATGAAACGATGGTAAAAATCTCAGTGCTAGCCTTATACAAAATTTATAGCTTTGTAACAGGGACCTATAGAAGCTGCTACTCTACTCTCCTTTTGATGCTTCTTCTTAGTTTCTTTTGTGTTTGAAATTGTTGTTTGTTGATTTCCTAAACAGCTATTAGGATCTTCAAAGGGAACATACTTTTGTAGGATAACGTAAGAAGTAAACGTTTGTGTTTTGTCTTGGGATCTTTTGTGTGTTTTCATGTGCTTATGCTGGAACTGGGAATGTACTTGAGGTATGTAATCGTTTGAACTGGTGTTTGCTTTCTAGTTTAATTGTTGAATGAGAGAATCATGAGATTAATCATCTTGTTGAAAGAGTTTGATTCATTTAATTGTAATGTTTGTCTTTTGATCATGCCGTTGAAAAAGCCTTGTTTTATTACTCTGATTCATCAAATTCATTCAAAAAATGCTTAAACAGGCCTAAATGGGCATATAGAATTTTGGTGGACCTAAACAGACATGCCTAAACGAATCTAAAAATTAAAGGGGCCTAAAAGGGTTTCTTGATAAAACGGGGCGACCTAAAGCTCCGGTCCACCCATTTTAACATCCCAAATATATGGAGATATTCTTTTATTTTTGTGTTGTGTTTATCTCCAATGCGTTTTCTTATTTTTGACACTAAAAAGGAGTATTATAAATATAAATTTATTAAAATTCCTTGAATTTATAAGTTTTACAAATTCCACATTTATTTCATTCTTTGTAACGTTTTTAAATTAGGATATTATATTCATTATAATTTTATTATATAAAGTAATTACATTACATCATTAAAATATTAAATTTGATAGATTTTCTATTATAAAACTCTTATTAATTTTTTATAAAATATTAAATATGAAGCGAGAAATGAGCTTTTTTTCTTTGAATTTTCTAAATCGGCCTAGAAACTCTTGGAACTTGATATTATCATTATGTGCGACTTTGGCCTCTGGTGGTGGATCTTCTCTTCTAACTTCAACTGGTGCTTTGAGATCACGCTCATCTTCGATTATCATACTATGTGAAATTATACATGTCGTCATTATGTCGTATAGCATATTCTTTTTCCAAAAATGAACCGGTCTTTTCACAATAGCGAAACGCGATTGAAGAACCCAAATGCATGTTCGACATCCTTCTTATATACTTCTTGTTGAAGAACAACAACAAGATTAACAAGCTTCTCCTTAAGCAACTTCGTTTGTAAAATATTTTAATTATTTTTATGGATTTTTCTTGTGGATTTTTAATTATTCTTAATCTTGTGGATTTTTAAGCAATGTATCAGAATACTAAATTGTGAGTCTTTGTTATTTTTAATAATTTTCAAGTATTCTCAAAAACATTTAGTATTCTCTACTTTATATAATTTTCTAGAATTATCCATAATGTACTTTGTAATAAATAAAATATTTTTTAATCAATTTATATAATAGAAATCATATTATATTAATGTTCCATAGTTAATCTTAGTAAAAGAAAAAAAAAATTATTCAAGTTGTGAATAAAAAGTTTTAAATTTAAAGAGCTATTATGCAAAAAAAAAAAAAATTCAATGCTAAAATAAGGAAAAAAAGAGTTCTGCTATAAATGAGGCAAAACATAGTATTTTTTTAATTTAAGGCAAAAAATAATAAAGGATTTACAGTAAGATTTTACACTAAAATTGTGTTTACGTGAATAAATAAGAGTGGGTTTGAGATGTCATAACTCTAATAATAACAAATTATAATGAAACTGAAATAATATATTAAAGTATTATATAGCCACATATATTTGAAAATATTATGGCCTAGATTTTAATATTATTAGATTAATGTCCGCGCATATGTGTGGGTTTTTCTGTTGTTATACGGTTATATAATCTAACTTAGATTGGTTTACCCATTGCCTGCCATCCGCAAACGCAGCTTTTGCGGATTGCAGCTGTTATTGGCATTTGACAACAATTACCGCCAACGCTTTTTGCCACTTCAAACCGCTCTAGATCCCTCAAAATTCATTAAAATCAAAAGCTCATTTTTAACAGCGTTTGCAGTTGTGGGCAGTTGCATTGGATAAATAAAAAAAACAAAAAAATATATTTAAAATTAGAAAATAAATAATAATCTTTATTAAAAAATAAGATTTATATATTATAATCATAATAAAAATAAAAATATTCGGTATTTTTTGGTAAAATTCACTAATAAAATATCATAATTTTATATTTCTAATTTCTATAAATTAAAGTTATCTTCTAAATGTCACTTCATACTAATATTTCATACTAATATACTGTATATATTTAACAAATAAAATGGTAATCTAAATTTAATTTCCACACTAAATTTTAATAGAAATCACATATTTATCTAAATTATAGAAATTAAAAGATGAACATGTATTATATAAAAATTATGTTTATAATTTTTTATTATTAATTATGTTGAACTATAAATTTATAATTGTTCAATATGATATATTTTTGATGTTTTGTAATTAGAAAATGTATTTATATTGTTAATTTATTGTTTAACCGATATTTCACTCGCTGGTCAACTAGTAAAAAAATTTCTGCAAACGCATCCGCTCTCAATTGTTATACCAGTCATACAAATTATAGATTTGTGACTAATACTTTAACTCAAATAACATCCGCATTTTAATTTTCATTTGTTTGGTTAGCGAATTACTTTCAAATATATAGTTTTGCATAATATCACATATCTCTATGCCCTTGACTCTTTTTATTTATTCACAGCTACATGAAACGGATTATGCTTCCCGCTATCGCTTTTTGTGGGATCTAATTCTCTGTAAGAGAATATAGATGTTTAATGGTGATTCAAGATGTAGGCCGAAAGATAATAGTCTTTGAGTAATATAATAGTTTTTTTATTTTGTAAGTTAATTACAATTAGCAAAAAAAAAATCAAAAGTTCCATTGAAATTTCATTAATCTTTTGTTTTTTTTTCTGAAAATAAAATTATATGAAAAATTATTTTGTAAGTTACAAACTTACAATGAATATAAAAGAAAATCAAAAATTGTATTAATATTTTATTAAACTTTTGATTTTTTTTTAACTGAAAATTATATGCTACGTATCATCGATCATTCTCGTGTGTCCATCACAATTGATATAATCCCTCTAACCTAAACTATAGGCTGTTTTGAAAGAATGCATATGTAATTATTTGGATGTATACATTTTTTCAAAACATCTTATATAATATGGGATAGAGAGTATATGATTGCTTCAAACTTGCAATTATATACTCCATCCGTTCCAGAATATATGATATTTTAAGATTTTTTCTTGTTCCAGAATATAAGATGTTTTGGAATTTTTAAAGTATTTTTTACAAATTTCAAGAATCATTAATTAAAAGTAATTGAATTTTTTAAATTCTATTGGTTAATATTTATTAAAAAGTGGTTTGATTAAGAAAATAAATTATTTATTGTTAAACAATAAATATTTTTTAATTTGTGTGAAAAGTGTACAACATCTTATATTCTGGAACGGCAGGAGTATGTATTTCGTATCGTTGACTAAATTGTATTTTCAACAATGTGTATCGTAGTTAAAAGAAAAAAATGTGTATCGTAACACTCAAAATTCGCTTCTTGGAAATTGAAATGCATAAAGACGCCATGAATGGATGGTAGGACACACAGAGGTCAGGGGAGTTTAATAATGATCAAATAAAACATTTGTCGACACAAAAACAAATTGATTAAAGAAAATCAATAAACAAATACTCTACAACGTAAGGTAGGTTGTGAAATGATTATGCAGATATATAAACCAAGTTGGTTAAGAGGCATGTGGTAGTATTATTAAGGGTCGCATCTTAACTACCAGCCCAAAGACACCGCTTCCATTTGAGGACATGTTCTTTACTTCCTTTTCCCATTGTGCCGTTATATTCATTTGAGGACATGTTCTCTACCAATTATATGTTTTACATTTTGCACCTATATTTAAGAAAACTACAACACCTAAAGTTTGTTTATTAAATAAATTTAATTTAATTTGATGAGAGTAGTTTATGATATATTATAATTCTTTCGTAAAAGGTACACACTCATTTTTATTCTATACAGTTAAACTTCTTTCATATATATTTGTTTGACCATCATTTTGGATTTACTGGTGATGTGGTAAGGTAGATTCGATGATAGTAGTAATACATAAAACAATTAATGAGTTGTCGTACTCTGTAGTCATGCATGTTTCGTATAATCATATTTCCTCCGTTTTTTATTATTTTATTATTTGATGTTTTAGAGTTTTCAAGTAGATTAAAAAACAATTAATGCTTAATTTTTATTATATTACTTTTTCATTTTACATAACTATTAACCAATAAAAATTCTAGATTTATCTTGAAGTTTGCATTTTTATAATATTTATTAGAAAAAGTAATTTTAAAAGCTAAAACATTAAATAATATAGAACAAATAAAAAAACTTTAAATATCAAATATTAAGAAACGAAGGGAGTAGTTAATACTACGGTTACCTCTTTAATTATTATCTTGGTTTGGGAAACGAATCTTCAGCCTGGGATACTGAAAACTGTTGTGATTTCTCCTATGGGCTGTTGATATCTGAATGCCATGTGCTTTGTTCTTCGACATTCTGTTAATGGCTTGACTTGTTTGAAAGCAATAGCTCGAAATGATGAAGATTTGTGAAATTAGCGGTTTCCAACTTTCCTAAACGATTTATATGGTTGGTATAAAAGGCTAAATAAACCATATATTTTCATGTATACTTGAGTGAAGAATTATTTTTGTAGCGATGTGTGAATCTTGGGATGGCTTATTCTACCTTTTTTTTTCTTTTTTTTTAAATTTTTTTTTTTTGATAACCGACTGTATGACTTGTAGTGGTAGATCTTGCTATTGTGAGTTTGATTTTCTTATTTATGTTTTTTTGATCTAGCTGACCAAATAACAAGTTTAATATAACTTTTGGTGTTGAAAAAAAAAAAGAAGAGATTAAGCACCTATATGAGAGGCTTCATTACAGAGAATGCAATTAGGGGGCAAATAATGGAACGTCTTCGAAGCAGTGCAAGCAGGTGAAAATAAGCACATTACACTCTTTGAGACTATCACGATTAGTAACAGTTCAAAACAACCTATCGTCAGCCAAATGTAAATTCTTGAGGAGAAAGACAATTCTTTGGAAAAATGTAAAGAATAAGATACGCTAAAAGGAAGAAAATAAAAGACAAAAATTTTATAATTTGAGAAATATATAAGAAAAGATCATCATTTCTTGAAGATCCATCCGAAATTTCCTGCAATCACTTAGAGCAATTTGCTATCATTTTACTTGTCTCTCGTATTCCGTCTCGTCAAAGCTTATTTGATGAGATCCTCTTGTAATCATAAAACCGTATTTTTCTAATTCCCACATCTTTAATATCGTCACAAAACACGTGCTACTTCCGATTCAAAGAACCGTTCATCGTCATTATGAATCCAATGGTGAAATTTGTAGAATTGTCGTTACAGTAAATTTCAAAATTTGTAATCAAAATATTTGAGACTTATCTTAAAAGTTTCGTAAACGCCTTTCCATTTTCGACATTCACGTCGTCAACAAGAAACCCCAAGAAATTAATTGCGCAATCCTGCTACAGAATTTTTTATGGTTATATATTGGGCCTTTCGAGTGAAATCGTAGCAGAGGAAGAGAGAGACGGCACTTGGATCTAGACAAGAGAGAAAACCATTTTAAAATAGTTTATACTAAACTCCACAGATCTCCCATTCTGAGATGGAGAGATAATAACAACGATTCAGACCAAAACATTAAAAAAAAAAAAATCAGAACCTTTCACCGTATCCTTTGTCTTCTTTCTCTGCAAAATCTTTTGCAACGGATCACAAAAAAATGGGTACTGGTTGGCGACGAGCATTTTGCACCACTGCCCCTAAAAACAGCGACGCAGCGGCGTCGGATCTTGAAAAGCAACAGACCGGCTACACGCTCAGCCCCAGTCCAAGCCCAAGGAGCTGCGTGAAGCTAGCTTTTCTCTCCGGAGCCGGAGGAAGTAATCCGTCGACTCCACGACCAAGCTCTAGTCCTAGCCTGCGTTGTCGGACGGCCTATACCGAGACTCCCACGGCGGAGCAAACCTCGACGACTAAGATTCCAAGACCCTCTTTGACCGCCTGCTCAAACCCTTCGTCTCCTCGGTCGCCGTTAAAGCTTTCTCTGTTCCGCAACAGTTTCAAGTTCCGAGTAAGAAACAGATGAGAAACTTAAAAAAAAAAAAAAATGTTTCTGATGATGATTAATTAATTTGTGCAGAGTAGTTGCGGGATATGTTTGAACAGCGTGAAAACAGGGCAAGGCACGGCCAAATACACGGCGGAGTGTTCGCATGCGTTTCATTTCCCTTGCGTCGCCGATTACGTTCGCAAGCAAGAAAAGCTTGCTTGTCCCGTCTGTAATACTCCCTGGAAAGACGCTTCTCTTCTTGCTCCTCATCGGAATACAGCTGAATCTCCTCCCCTCGAGGACGACGTCGTCGCATCATCTTCTCCAAGAGCGAAACCAAGGGCAAAACAGTCTAACTACGACGACGACGAGCCCTTGCTTTCACCTCGATTTGTAACCATACCTGAGAACTGGGGAGGGGAAGAGGAGGCTCAGTTCAAGGGATTCGTCTTGGACCTAAACCCGTCCAAGGACGGAGATTATGGGAACGTACAGGTGAGCTTGTTAACCGAATCTGCCGTCGTCTCTGTAGGGTGTGGTTACGAGACCCGTGTGGTGGCTCTGCGGGTGAAGGCGCCGCCGCCACCTCCAGCTATGAGAGGACGCAGTAGGCTTTTAGATCCGTTGCAACGTGCTCCCGTGGATCTGGTGATTGTGGTCGACATAGCTGGAATCGCTAACGCTGCAAAGCTCCAGATGGTCAAACGAGCCATGAGGCTTGTGGTTTCCTCGCTCGGCTCGGCTGATCGGCTCTCTATCGTCGCGACTACTCCAAAGAGGCTCCTCCCCTTAAAGAGAATGACAAAGCAAGGCAAACGTTCCGCCGGAGCTGTGGTGGATGGGCTTCTTTGCGGCCAAGGTTGTAACACTAGCGATGGTTTGAGAAAAGCGGCGAGAGTGCTTGAGGATCGGAGGGAGAGAAACCCAATCGCTAGTATTCTACTCTTATCGGACGGTCAGAGTCACTCGAGTAGAAATCAACGGTCCATGATAATACCACATGTTGAGATCCTTGTAACTGAGTATGGGTTTGGAGAGAGCAGCCATGCACCTCCGGAGGAGTCCTTCGCAAAATGTATGGACGGATTGCTTAGTGTTGTGGTTCAGGATCTTAGGATCCAAATTCGAGTTGGATCAGGATCTGGACCATGTGAAATCTCAGCCGTTTATTTATGCAATGGACGACCCACGTTGGTAAGCTCTGGCTCCGGATCAGTACGACTTGGGGACCTTTACGCAGGTGAGGAGAGAGATCTCCTAGTGGAGCTTAGGATCCCGTCAACAGCGGCCAGCATGACACATCAAGTGCTGTCAATTAGAGGTCTCTACAAGGACCCATCGACACAAGAAGTTGTATATGGAAGGGACCAATCACTCCGCGTTCCCCAGTCGGTTAGATCATCTTCTTCTCCTAGGATCCAACGGTTGAGGAGCCTTTTCATAACGACACGTGCTGTGACGGAGGCTCGGAGACTGGTGGAGTATGGGGACTGCACAAGCGCGCACCACTTGTTGACGTCAGCGCGTGCATTGCTTGGGCAATCGGGAGCGGCGGAGGCGGCGGAAGAGTACACAAAAGTTGTGGAGGCCGAGCTGGTGGAAGTTCAGTGGAGGAGGCAACAGTTGATGGAGTATCAGAGTCAGCATCATCATCAACAACAACATATTCAACGAAGGAGAGGGAGTGAGAGAGACGTCACAATGATGTTGGCGGACGAAAATGGACAGCCGTTGACTCCCACGTCGGCATGGAGAGCGGCTGAGAAGTTGGCTAAGGTGGCTATGATGAAGAAGAGCGACTTGCACGGCTTTGAAAATGCTAGGTTTTAATACATTTTTTCAGAAATTTTTAAAAAATTATATAGAGAAACTATAAACTATATCGTATTATTTTCCTAGTTTGTAATTGTATTTGTTTAAGTACGATTTTTAAGTTATAGACTCTGTTAAATACATATAATTGTAATCATATAAATATGTAAATACAATCTTCCAATGGATAATACTCAAACAATAAATAAAATAAATTCAATAAATATATAATCAATTAATTCAACTCAATAATATTTAATTCCAGAATAATAACATAAATCTAGCAACCTAGCCAAGTTCTACTAGACTAACAACGAAAGCCAAATAAATAAAACATATCAATCCTATCATCCTCTTCCTCGGTCCTGATTCCGCGATCACACTTTTTTTTTATCTGAATCACATTAAGGAAAAAGAGTTGCATAAGTATTTAATAAATATTTAGTGAGACAGTCATCCCGTCTATATGCCAATCACACAATTTACAGACAATTAACATCATTTAAATTATTTCCATAATTATTAAAAATAATTCCCAATAATTAAAATAATTTCCTATAATTAAAATAATTCCCATAATTATTTTTGAACCAATTAGTTAATTAATTAAACCATAAAATAATTAATTACACCAATTAAACCACTTAAACAGGTTAAACCATTTAATTCAATTAAACCAGTTAAATCAATTAAAATTCGCTGATTAAACCGGCCACCAAACCGAAATCAGTGTCGAGCGAAACCGGATTGGTGTCGTTCGACACTGGATTGGTGTCGCTTGACACCCGATTCACAAAATGAGACGTGAAGAAAAACGCAGAAACCACAACAATAATCACAATAATACGATTAAACACTCAAATCATTATGGAAAATCACTCAATCAATATGAACTCAGAACACAATCAACCCAACTTCAAATCTAGGAATTTACGGGCTTACAGTCATACATTCACCTTTTAAACGAATTGAAAAGGGAAAAGAGAGAGATGAACAGCAACGAACAACCTCCGCAAAGATCCACAACACTCAAATCCACACCAAAAGCTCCAAAAACCTTTCTCTTCTCCTCTTTGCTTTGAACCTCGAAAAACTTGAAGGAAAGCGGTAAAAGGTTTTTAACTTAACCTGTCGCTTAACCGAACAATTGAAATCAAACCGAAACTGAATTGTCGGATCGGTGTCGACCAACACTCTCTTGGTGTCACTCGACACCAATCACCCACAACACAATGATAAATCTGTTTACGGATGTTACATTCCAAACGATTAAATAACACGATAATTCTTCGAACATAATTAAAATACCCTAAATCTGCAAACAACTACTTTCTTCAAATTAATCCTTCATAAATTTCATGTTTATTTTTTGTAGTGTTTCTTTTATTTCAACTAAGAGTTTTATGATTTAATCATAATTAAATCAAATTATTGTTAACCATTACACGTAATTAATCAATGATATTGCATTAATAGAGTAAGTCACTTAAGAGCTAGGAGATATATTTTAAATGAGTGTTAAAATTTTCATACAATTGTTATTGGTTAATGAATTACTAATTTTGTTTCACAATATAAGGTGTTTAAGAATGTTTTTTTTGTTTTTATTTTATTTTATTTTATATGGTGGTTTCAAGTTTCTATGCAAAATTAAATGTGTTTTGTTGTTTTCATGCTTTCAATTATGCAGATTGGTTGAATTCTCTTGAATTAATGATAAAACATGTTTTATTTTCAAAAAAAAAAAAAATTATATGTGCAAAAACCTTAAACACCGTCTATTGTGAAACACATGGAATATGATATTTTTACTAAAATATAAAATTATTGATATGAAGATTTTTAAATTCATATAAATTCCGTTGTTACCATTAAAAAAAAAAATCTCTATACTATTAATTGAGAAGTACATCTTTGTTTTTGGACCA
>OVBJ01002514.1:0-17422 GCA_900406535.1 Noccaea bulbosa
TTTACAATTACAAATAGCAATGGCTTGATTAGCGTTAATAGACTAACACTGGAACAAAATCAAAGGAAGAAAAACAGTTGTGGAAAATTACAGATTAAATACCACTTATTTCATGTATATCAAGTAAAAATTGAGCACTTAAACATGCAATCATGCAAAATGTATTAATTAATTGACCCGTCTGCAGTCTCTACGAATCTCTCCTTCAGTTACCATGAGTGTCCTTACATTTCCCATCTTGATCATCGATCTAGCAAAATTTATAAAGAACTCACTTTGGTCCCTGCAAAACGATTCACCAAAGACACAGTAGACGCTCCTGTCGAAGAGAACAAGATTTCATCTGATTTAATTACTCCACGGTTGTTTTGAAGATTCTTGAAATAGTCGCTATCAAATGAGTCCGGGCTCGAGGGATCAAGCTTGACCCTCCCGGTTCCGCGCCTTGGGGGCATTGTCGTCGCAACGTTTGCAAGAATTCAGGTTCAATGCTCGGATCATACTGTCCGTTGTAACCACTAAAATTACGGAGACGATTGTCTATCACTGCACACAGAACCGTCCCAAACGTATGAGCACCCATGTAGGTGTTCCCACACTTTGACTTCAATATTTCATGCATATATTTATGTTTAAGGAAAAAAAACTCAGTTACATTAACAAAGTAAACTTAATTATGTTAATATTATGTCTATTCTTTTCTTAGTCAATGATCTTGGTTACAGAAGAAGAATAAAGGGCATATTTTAATTTGGGTTTAGAAAGACCGGTACTATCTTAATATGAAACGAAGGCTAAGACGGAATATATAATCAAACATTCAAAAGAAACATCAAGTTTGATCTTGAACGTTGACTCCACGAAACTCTTGTCTTAATAATGTCGTTCGTATGTTAAAATGGTAATGCAAACTCTAAACTTAAGTTTCCTTCTGTTTGAAGTACATCACCCTTTAACAGCGAGTAGGTACTTTTTTGGGTCAACTAACGACTATGTAATATTAAGATATTAAACTAAAAAAGTGCCTAAATCAAATACTGTATAACAAATCATGTCAAAGTTAATTTCATTAAAATAACTGAACATGTGCACGTTCTGGTTTAGATTCAAACATGAATCATGAGATCACATACGCGTTAAATCGATGGGTTTAATTATTAAACAATAAAATAATTAAACGTATGCTAATGAATATAGAGATCTTACGTTCACGAAACAGTCGTGAAAGTGAAGAACGCATGACTTTAGCAGTGAGTCAGACGTCGCTACGGCTAGCTTGTTCGATCAGACCCGAGCGATGACTGTAACATTATAGGGCATGTCGTGGCGTAACAATCAGATCTAAGCTGAGCATTACCTAAAACCCAGCCTCTTATAGGAAGTTAAGACCGGGCGTTAGAAGAAAATTCATCATGCTCTACGAAAACTACAAAATATTTCAGTGTTGTTGTATAGACTTTTAATTTTCTTTTGAAGGATATGACCGGACATTGGAATATAATGATTAGCATGTCTGTAACTAAAATTTGCTGCCTTCGTAAAGTTTACAAATACAACTATTCTGAGTAGACCCAAAGCGAACATAAGAAATGTGTTTTTTTTTTTTTTTTTTTTTTTTTTTTTTTTTTTTTTNACATAGTTTTATAGAATACTACAATTAAAGGAAACTGTTCAAGAATAGAATCTCAAAATAGCAATTTCTAGGTTTCGAGACTTCTCTTTTTAACACCTTTTTCAATAGGTTTTTTTTCTTTTCTTTTTTTCCAAGACACATGTCAAAATTTCAATGTAAGTAAAATTAAAGATGACACATATCGTGATTTTGTGAGTTATAAAAATTATATGTATCGCAAGTCGCACGTATCTAAGATTTGGGGACAGATATATTTGAACTTTGAAGTATGCACAAAAATAAGTGTGCTTGTGTTACCATCTCAATATGGAAACCAAGGTTAATGGCAGAATATATAATCAAACACCAAAAATTTGATCTAAAAAAACGACTCCACTATATTCCTGGCCATCGCCCTTTACCACGAGTAGGTATTTTTTTGGGTCAACCAACGAGTATGAAATTAACACTAGCACATTAAACTAAAAAATAAAGGCGGCCTAATCAAATTTAACAAGTAATGTCTGAGTTAATTAATTTCATTCATAAGCCCTCACATGTGCAGAAAATATATAAAAAATTAAGCAATTAGTCAAATCAGGTTTATCCGACAATATATTATCGTTGTCATTTAACCCTTCGTAAATAAAATTTCATGGGCATTTTCCTAATTCACCTCTCATATAGATTAGAGAATCTGATTGTTTCAAGAACTTAAAATTATACAACAGTTTTTTTTTTTTTTTAACGTATATGGTTATATATATCATGTTTTATAGTAATAGAAAACTTAATGAGGTTATCATTAAAAAAACAAAGTAATGTCAACACTAATTAATAATTGATTTTTTTTTTTTTTTTTTTTTTTTTTTTCCCGNGCGTAAATTTTGAAAGTGCTTATTTTAAAGCCACCAAAATGGAGTCAGTTTACTCAGAATAACTGGACGGGGGCGCTTTCATCTGTCATAGGCAGTTATCATCGTTGAATTCCACGGAAACGAGAAGTCTAGAACTTTGCTTACCTTTTAATTTGTTTTCAAATATACTCCCCCTGTTCCAGAATATAAGATTTTTTAGACTTTTCACACAAATTAAGAAACATTTATTGTCTAACAATAAATGATTCATTTTTTTAATCAAACCACTTTTTAATAAATATTAACCAATAGAGTTTCAAGAATTCAATTACTTTTAATTAATGGTTCTTGAAGTTTGTAAAAGGTATCTTAAAAATTCTAAAACATCTTATATTCTGGAACAAGAAAAAATTCTACAACATCCTATATTCTGGAACGGAGGGAGTAATAAATACCGTCCGATATGTGTGATGCATTTGCATAATGACATCATCTTATATTCACACCTATTTTCGCCTTATTTATTAAATGCATTATTATTTTGGTCTATATTGAAACAGCAGTAGAAATATGTAAAAACAGCTGTATTATTATTGCACACCTGATACCATTCTGATACACACGAGATTGACCAACTACCAAACATTGCATAAAGTCGAAAACACACAGACTAGTTATTAATAACCCTACAGTTTTTCCTAACCTCCCCGTTAGATCCACTCACAAGATTCGTAATACGTCCCATTCTGATCATCGAACAAGTGAAGTCCCTGAAAAACAAGTTCTGGCTCTGACTATAAGCCTCCACAAGTCTTTTCGTTGTGTTCACGGCCAAGTCACTTGAGAACAGAATCTGATCAGAGCTCAAAAGACCTTTCCCTTCTATGAGGTTCTTGAAATAATTGTTGTCAAAGGCGTCCGTAGAGTTGATGTCTAGGGGAGCAGTTTGGTTTCCATTTCCTCCGAGAGGACAAACTGTTCGCAGATTCGACAAGAGTGTTGTCTCAAGTGTTGCGTCCGGAGTTCCCGCGCCGGTAAAGTTGAACAGCCGGTTGCTGAAGAAATTACACTTTGCTTGTCCAAAGGTGTGAGCTCCTTTGTAGTGAAAAATGCGTACATGCATAAGTCATAAGTACTTGGAAGCAAATAATACTAAGAAAATCGTAATTGAGGAAAAGAGTTAAACCTGATAAAGATACGACGTCGGTGATGTTAAGGCCTACAGCTACAAACTTGGCAATAATAGCGTCTAAAGGTTCAAAGGGAGATGGGAGATTGTTTGCACTGCTCTGATTTGCCACTAATCCATCTTTTCTTCCTAATTCCACTCTCCACAGAGGCCCTCCACTCTGCAAACCAAAACTCATTATAGGCAACATGCAACAACAAAATAGAATAGATATAATTTGGGTTCAAATCCGATACAGTATTTATGAGACTTACATATTTACGGATATCTAATCATAAATCTTATTGTTATATTTTATAATGGAAAATATAGTCACTTATAACAAATTTAAACGTAATCATTGTAAGCCTATCATTTTTGAACCACAAAAAAAAAAAAAAAAAAAAAAAAATCATTGTAAGCATTACTATAAATAATCACTACCTAGGTCATATTTAATAAATTGTTATTCCTTGAAGGCTAAAAGCCTAAAACTCGTGTTATATGAAAACAAGTAAAATCTCTATCCCAAAATTTGATTGACCCCTCAAGTTAAAGTAAATATTAAGGTGGTTGAGTGGGAACAAAAAGGCTTACTAAGAAAACCGAGTCGCGAGCGGCTAAAGTGAGTATGTCCGCACAAGAAACAACCCCAGGGCATGCGTTTTCCACAGCGGCTTTGATAGTATCAATGACTTCAAATCCTCTCACAGAGTTCGCGTTTGGGATCGCTAATTTTTCGCTATCAGCTCCATCCAACAATACAGACGCATCACACCCCTGAAAAAAAGATGCTACGTTTTAGAAAGCTGATGACAAGTATTTGGAACAATTGTAACAATATTTTTACGTGAGTTTAATAGAAAAACACGTAAAGGTAGTAGTAAATTACTACTAGTAATGCATACATTAACAAAGCAGTCATGGAAATGAAGACGAATAAGAGAAGCAGCCATCCGCATCTCGGACTTCAGGGCGATCATAACTTGTTTATGGACAATTTGTACAAGGTAAGGGCACGATTTAGCATAAATGTCAGGGTTTAGCTGTGCCTTAATCCCTGAACAAAGCATACACAGAGTGAAAATAGTGAGCAAGGCATGTCCTCCCATCGCCTTGGTTTGTGTTTTCATTTTCTAGATGGTTTGTTTGTTTTAGTGGCTTACTAGAGTGATAATATATTTTGATGTCGAAGAATTGGGATTCTATTTATAGAGAAAACTAGATAGGGCTAAAGTGTGCTTCTGGTAGTGGACTATTAATAGAATGCATGATTAATGCATGGTGACGTATGGCTGCTAGCTTCAAAAAAGTTAATTTCGTGTGCTCAAGAAGACACATTAATTAATCAAGTAAGATTAGGCACTAATCCCTTGTTTTAAAAAATATTGTAAGATTAGACACTAAGAGATATTCAAATTCATAGATTCATGCATTTCTATCTAGTTTGTATAAGTTGGCCGGTTTTATCTTACGTTTAATCCACTAAAATTAGTGACAGTGTTTTCGAGATAACATGTAGTCAACTATGTCTCAAATAGTGTTGTATTTAAATGAATTTTGAGGACGCAAGTGGATTTTGTCTAAAAACAACTCTCCCCACTCGTATTTACATGTATTTTGAGGATGCAATTGACCTTTCTTTCTTTTTTTTTTGAATTTTGAGTACTTCTCGTTTTGTGCTTGTTTTAGTGAAAAGATAATTATTATCTACAAAACAATTGTTAAAAATTGAAATGGATAAAATCATGCATTAAAAAGTAAATATTATAAAACATAAAAGTGTACTTAGCAACTCCAAACTCCAAGTACATATCTCTGAGGCGTATTTAATGATGGTACATTCGACGTGACAATATTCAGTTTTTTTTATGCTCAGTTTTAGCGTAGTGTTACATATCCCACTCGAACTTTGTAACTTGCAACGATTTTAAATAATGTTTTTGGTTTACAAAGTGCATAGTCCAAAATCGGTTCCACTTAGCAATATCGGCATGCCTAATAGAATATAGTATTAAGTCAAATATATATTGTATACTTAGCTTATGTAAATTCCATTCGATCCCTCTATTATTTTGTCTGTATCTTACCATATAGTAAGCTAATCTTTCGAACTTGTTGCAACTGGCGAAAAATATTTTTGATTATATTATATTGGTACGTGTACATCATATCCTCATTGTCAATTGAGTTTCGTATAGTAAGAAACTCGATCGCACTTTTCTCACATTATTACAAGTTACAAGTCAATATATTAGGAAAAAATTGACGATTGTAAATGTTCTTAGACCATGATTATTGGTGAAGATTATTTCTTAAGATAAAAGTGCAAAAATTAAATCAAAAAATAGGTGAATAAAAAAAAAAAAAATCTTAGATAAGATGTTTTAAGAAACAAATCTTGTGTTATGTTTCTTTCTATTCTCTATTTTTTTTTTTTTCTCTCTCTTCTTCTTCTTTCTCTCTTAAAATAATATTAATTAAGATATTATTTTAGTTTTTTCTAATAATCTTGCTCGTACGCGTTAAAATATGACAATCTACATGAATGTTCTTTGGAGCATTTTGTGCATATGAATATACGTAATCTAAAATGCAAACATTCAGATGTTTGTTAACTGAAACCCACTGACTGACCCATTTGGGCCCAAACTTAGTTGGCCTAATTATTTGTTTTCCCTGACGCAATCCCAAATAGTTAGACGAGTAGGAAAAGCAAAACAAATCTTGATCCAACAAAAGAATCTGAATCCAACCAAAACAGGATTAAGAGAATAAAAATAAAAATTTACTACATCCAATGTATTAAGAGAAGGGGAAAAAAAAAAAAAACTCTCATCATCCATAACTTCATACACTACAATGAAACTTTACTTTTTACTACAAATCTTAATCATCAAATAAGATGAACCAGTAAAAAAACACAAAAGAAAAGAAGAAAAGGCTTACCATGTCTTCATTATATAAACTGCTCCGGGAAAGCTACTGTCCTTACTCTGATACCATAAGTGATGTAAGAGAACTAGACTACGCCTACTAACACAAGCACATTTTGACGACAATATACATCACAGAGCTGCAGAATATCCATCACGTACACGATTGAAAGGGCATATCAACTTTGTATCACCACTCCATTACCAGTCACACCGCCTATCATCATTGGTTCTCCGGTGGTCTTGAAGCTGCCTTCCCTCCTCGGTCCTCACAGGTATCATATGGTTGTTCCTTGTTCTCCAACCGAATCATTCTCAGTTGCACCTTTAAGCTTCTCAATTGCCATTTCATTTTCCTTACTCTGATCCATACCAACCACAACACGATTAGCTTCTTCACCTGAAACTTCCCTAAAATCCTTTCCAGCTTGTTCCTTACCTTTAGGTTCATTTTCCCCAGAAATTCCCACACTGATGTTATGTTGGTTCTCTTTTGCTTCATCCACATTGCTCTTGTTGTTATTATCAATTTCTTTCACCACAGCCTCATCCTTCGCCGCAACATCCTGCATACAAACGTCTTCTGCAGTTACATGATTCTCCTTTGTGTCACCACTAGTACGTGCATCGGATCCACCTGTATCATCACCATCACTTTCAGACTCATTCTCCACAACCTCCTCGTTAGCATCTTCAGCAACCATATTCCTCCTCTCGAGATACTGTAACCTTCTTCTCAGATCACCCATCTCCCTCTCCATCAAGAACAACCTCTCCTTCAAGGTTAAGTTCTCTTCCTCCAGCTGAGCAATATGGCTATCCTGATCATCCACTCGGTTTTCCAAAACATTGTTATACTCAGAGCCACCATAGTTCGGATAAATCATCTCAAACCGGCTCAGATCATGGTCTAGTCTCCTCTCAACCTCAACATGCTCCTCCACATCACTCTCACTCGATCCTCCTTCGTCTTCATCGTCCTCGTCGTAAGGTCCCAACTCGTGTCCTTCAGATCGAAGCCTAATCAGCCCTTTCATGGAGCCATAACCATCAACACCCCATTCCTCCTTCGCCATATCACCCAACACCTCCCTGGACGGCGAGAACATCGGCGTAGGCAGTACCGCTGGTGTCACAGGGCATGGAGACACCAACTCAGCGATTCCACCGGATTTCTTCGCTCGGATGATAAACGAGGTCGTGTTCCTCGGAGCATAAGGAACGTATCGGTTTTCATACTTCTTCTTCGGGTAAAACTTTCTGGTTTTTAGCCTGTTCTGAGACTGCAGCTCGTTCAAGGTCGGCGGCTTGTACCCACCGCCTGCGCCGACGGGACCGCCCTGAATACCACCAGAGCCAGGTAGTTGTTGCTGAGGGTTATACATCGGAATACCGGAGTTATGCATCCTCCTAATCGGCTCCATCATTTGCGGTGGCCTCTTGTCGCTTGTAATCTTCTTCCCTTTCCAATTGTTCCGGCTCATTTTCGAATGCTTTGATCCAAAGTTATTAGGCTGGTTCTGATACTCCGAGCTCAAGCTAGGATTAAGGTTAAAGTTCCGGGGATTCATCATCATAGGCTGGTTGTTCATCATAACCTGTGGCTGCTGGTTCATACCCATTATCGGATGGTTCAGACCTTGAGACTGGCCTAACAACGGAGCTTGGTTCATAATCCGATTCTGAACCGCGTTCATTACCTGCGACGGCGGCGGCGGATTCATCCTCTGAGGCTGGCCAATCATCTGTGGTAGTGGAGGCGGATTCATCAGCTTAGATTGATCGTTCATCTAACAATACACACTAAACGGAAATGGAATCGAATTTAAATTGGAAGAAAAAAACGAAAACCCTAATTTCGCAATTTCAGGATTCTCAGCAAATCAGCAGATAGATCAATGAACCAGAGATCAATCTGAGTGCTTGAGAGTGGAATCCCCAAATATAAATCACAGATCAAAGAAGAAATAAAACACAGACAGATCAATCAAACAAAGGCAATAAGAAAAACCCTCTGATTTGAGATTTCGTAATTTAAGATTTTGTTTGTTCAGTTTAAGATTGAAATTTGGGAGTTGAGAATCTTGTAAATTGGATCTGGCAACTTTTTTGGTTTGGCAGCGACGAAAATTAGATGAAAAAAATGAAAAGGCAAAGGAAACCTCTTTGTACGAACGGCTTAGGAGATGATGATGAGATTCTTTAAATAGAGGCAAAGAAAAGCTGCTGGGTCAAATCAACGACGGAGATGCGATACGTTAAACCAACGGTTGAGATTTTCCCTTTTTTTCCCAAAGGTAGAGTCGGTTACGGGTTTCTTTGATGTTATTACTGTAGTTAGAAATTAGGGTGTCAAACCCGGTTAAAAAAAAAAAATCGTCTTTCTTTTTCACTTTCTTCTCCATTCTCTCTCTTCTTATTCCTTAATTTATGTTATTTCTATGCCTATTTTGGTAAACTAAGGATTCGAACGTATGTTGTTGTCTTCTGATGCCTAGAAATGTTCCGTTTGGTCAAAATAACAGAATTTGAAGGTCATGTGAATTTTCAAAAGAATGTCTTCTCTGCCACCACCAGTCACCCACGCAAAAGAATCTGTCGGGAGAGTTAGCGAGTGAACAGTGAGGATGTATAGTCAAATAAATCATACATGACTTCTGATGGGAAGAAAATGCTCGACTTAAGAAATTCTCAGTCTACTAAAGAACGCAAACTTGACTTGGTGTTCTCTGTTTTGACGAGGAGAGATAATCTGCTTTTAACTTTTTACATTGGTGTCATGGACCAGATCTTGAACTTGAGTCAAGTAGGCTTCCCTCACAGGAAAGTAAATCCAGACCTGACCATGGTGTCTGCTTCAGCGCAAGTAATGATTATGGACCCTTCCTGATATAATACGACTCATATATTAGAATGCTGCTTCTTTTTCTCACCACATTAGCACTCGTCTTGAAAAGAAAAGAAAAAAAAAAAGATCAGGAAGAAGAAAGGAGCACATACTTCCTCTTCCTGCGATCAATTCCAGCAGGACCCATATTCCTCGTTTCGTTCTTAGGAAGCATATTATTGTACTGCATTGGAGAAAGGGCTGGAGAGAGAGCAGCAGCTGCAGATGGCGCAGGTGGCAGGGAAGCTGGAGGTGCAGCTGGTGGTGGTGGTGGTGGTACAGGCTCTGGAAGAGGCCGAGGTAGAATGTGCTTCAGCCTGTTGTTTCTGTAGTTCTTCCAATAGTAAAACTGTTGTCTATGTGCCAACTCCTGAAAAAGAAGACAAAATAGGATTCAAAACTTCAACAACAACAGATTACCTATCAAACATTCTGATAAGAACATAATACGGTTTGTAATATTAAACCACTTATCAAATTCGTTAACCTTGTTTGCAGGATGGGCCATAGCAGTCCTGAAGTTGGGGTTTTGAAGAAGTTCGAGGAAATATAGGCAGTGTGGGTACCTTTAACAGATCATAAATACAAGAACATGAGTAAACGGATAGAACACACAGAGCATATTTTCAAACATTCATAAGATTCCAACTCACATGATGAATTTGATGTACTCTGGTCGCTGCCAGTATTGAAGATACTTCAAGTAGCCAATAAATGCTTCATCTTCAAAATACCGATTCTGTGCCAGGTCTGCGAAACACAACCTAAAGGCTAAGTGCAAATCTTTTTACAGAAAAATAAAAAAAAAAACCATGTAAAGGAGAAGGTGGTAAGTACTTTATGATATACAAAAACACAGGATCTCCTATCACTTGATGGTATTAATGTGCTATGAGTATGTAGATTACAATGTCAGAAAAGAAAAAAACTGTTTAAGGGATAAAGAAGAATCTCATTCTCAACTAAGGGAGAAGACCAGACGGGAATTTTACTGCATATGCATAATGGAGATGCAGAGTAACCTAGAACACATCACACAGATCTCATGGAAGGACTCTAGGAAACAAAGCTTTCATATCGAATCAAGCACTTAGGACCAACTGTAAGTAGGCTAGATTGAGGAAACTATTTTTGAAATTCCGACTGTATGTATAAAAGCACTAGAACGAATCCTAAACTCAAAACTAGAGAAACTTACAGTGGATGTAAGTAGGATTTGCGAGACACTGAACGAATTCAAGTTCCAGTAAGAATCGTTGCCGTCCATCGTCGGGATCCTTGTAAGTGTTCTTTGGGCTGTAGATGCGATCAAGTTTAGGCACAACCGATAAAGAAGAGCGAAATCACAACACTAATCATCAGACTGAAGCATATGAAACTGCAAGGGAGGAAAATACACTCACGCGGATGGAATTTCTGATGTAGCATCCATCTCCTCTGGCGAAGCCATAGACGAACTCAACCTGAATCAATTCAATCGACGAGTTTATGATGCAAATGCGAAAACGAGGATCGAATTTGGATTCTCAAATTTTCCATAGGAATTACAAACGAACTCAGACCTTAGCTTCGTACTCCTTATAGACTGTAAAAGGGGAGGAGATATGCGAATAGGCGAGGGTAAGCTAACGGCGACGGCTATGAGCTCAATTTACCAACCAGAAGAGAACAGACGGAGACGGAGACGGAGAAGGAGGATTTATCATTTATTGTGGTTCTGATTTCTGAAGAGAGTTTTGGTTTATACCTAAACCGGTTCTGAATAAATTTTCTGGTAGCCAAAGAATATATAAAGGGACCCTAAATAATTAAATTACAAAATCACGTTTTGAATAGTTTGTCTCTAAAAAATAATGAGAACAATCATCATTTTTGGTTATTAGGCAGGCTAATCACACTATTGCAATGTGACTTGGCTAATTGGCTTTAGCAATGCATATCTGCTCCACCATTTTTAACGGTATTTTATTTATTGGTCCTCATGTTATGAATCTATTTCCTTCTATCTCAAGATCATACAAAGACAATCTTGAATTTGAGGACATGGATGGAACCTTTATGCAACCGTTTCTAGGCGTAAAAGTGGTTTGAAGTCGTTTGTTGATCAGTGAAATACAAAATTTGGGACTAGAATCAATGTGGATGGTGTACAAGATTTTGTTCATGCTAACTATAGACAACAATGGTTACTTTGAGGAAAAGAAGAAAAATGAAAATCTCTTCAGGTTGTAAACTAGAGCCAAGCTGTAAAAAAAGTCCCAAGGGCATTAGGCTCCAACCTGTAATGTTGCAAAACCCGCAAAATGTTATAACGTCCTTGTGACAAGTTGCAAGATTCAGGTGGTTTTGATGATGTAGGCTTCTATCAGTTGTCACCAAAGCTTGTGAATCCCAATTTCTAAATCTGATGAGATGGAGACGAGTAGCTGAAGAGACGAATGCCACTCGGCTTTGAACACTCTTTTCTTATGAGCTTTAATCGAGAGAGAAGGGCTCGGTGCATTGTAGCGGATATCAAAGATGTGGATCACAGGGTCTGCAGAGCCAGATGAGATGTGTAAACCGTCGGGAGACCAAGACTGGTTGATGAGAGCCGACTGCGATTCGCTGCTTTCTTGCTTCCACCCGAAAGAAAATAGTTCCGTCTGAGGCAATCTTACATCATACAACCTCAGCTGCCGATCTAGCTGCCTGCAAACACACAACACATGCAGTGCATTGAATTTTAGTGAGGCCTTTTCTTTGAGGAATATATATCAGATGAATCAAGAGTTTGCTTTCTTTACCTTGTGTGAACCATGACTAGATTAACATCACGCGGGTTTGGGAGCAAACTTGTGCATCTGTTGTCTAGTCTATGCCTAAATGTGAGTTTTTCTTCTCGGGCATCATATCCGACGAACCTCCTATCGTCTCCACATGACAAGACGAGATTGTTATGGCGCATTCCAGCAACTCCCATCACAGCTGACGAGTGCAAGTCCTTATGGAGAAGCGTCGACTTCCACTCATTATTCTTGCATTGCTCCCGCCATAACACTACTGCATGGTCACACCCACCTGTGATGAAACAAGGGTCATCCCAAGGCGTAAACATGATTCTGTTGATAAGCCCTTTGCTGTGAGGCCTGTCCTTCATAAACTTTGACTCGCAACTCTGCAGATGAACGAATTCCACTCGTGAATATGCAATCAAGATTTTAAATATGGTAAAACGCTCAAGTGCCAAACAGCTTTTCATTATTATTTTTGTTACCTCTCGAGCTTCGTTCAAATATGCAGCTGATATCTGAGGGTGACCATCATCTGCAGTATACACAGAGAAAAGTGCACTCTTGTGTGGATGCCAAGCTATATCTTCTGCCCATTTCTTCTGATCTACTGTTACCCGATTAACCGTCTTAAACAGAGTAGCTGTGGACCTGCTCAGTGGTGGAAGCAATGCTGGATAGGTTAGTATCCAATGAAATTTAGATTAAAAAATTTCATGAAAACTAGAGCATGAAAAAGATTGGGATTCATGAGACCCAAAATTAACCACTGTGCACAAACTCTATCTTTTAAGATCTTGGACAAATAAACATTGCAGTTTGTTGACAAATATAAGCAACACTAAATTCCGCCGACTTATCATGTGGATGAATAAAGATGATGTCAATTGGATATCCATACTGAAAAAGCTTTGATATATTTTAAAATCAAGGAACTCTATATGGATTTGAAGTTGTATAACCCCTCCGAATATATTTCCACATAAGTAACCATTAGTCAACTAAACCTCAAGAAACCAGCAAGAAATATCATAAACAGTAACCCAGCCATATTAAAGGCAGACTTACCTATCAGAATGAAGCTTCCAAAAATTAACCACCCCATCCAATGCACTGAAGAATAACCAAAAACCAAAACAAAGAGAGAAAAAGAAGAAGAGTAAGCACAGGAGTAAAGAGTATATTAGATTAGCTAACTTTGTCTAATGTCTTTCTTGGCACCCTCTTATACATATAGTACCATTTTCTTAGTTAAGAATCCAGACAAAGCCCCAATCAAAAGTTGTGAGACCAAATTTCAACCACGAGACTGGCAGTTAATACAATAGCTCGTGTCTTTCATTTACGTTTTGGAAAAGAAACAGCAAAAAGATGGTTTAAAAAGCACCTTGTAGCAAATAGCTCACGGTTTGAAGGAGAGAGAGCAAGACTTCTCATTCTTTTTGTGTGGCCACTTGGTATCATAGCTACAGTACGATTTTCAATTGTGGCACGCAAAGAGCTCCTACCTATAAGCGCTATCAACTCATCATGTCCTTGGAAATCTGAAAAGAAAATAAAAAAATAAACAATAGATGATTCAGACGCAATGACAAGCCAAGATGTGACAATTCGACCACAAGAGGCAGCTTTTTACCGGATTTTTCCTGTTGTGCTTGTCCAGAAACGTTAGGAGAAACTCTGATCCTTGGCTTTGCGAAATTCCTAGTAATGTGGTTATCTCGAACTTGTGCTTGAGTTTGGTTCTCTGGACACTGGGTTTCCCTGACCAATTCATCAGGAATAGTACGAGATCTCTTGGCATCAGGAGCACTTCTTACTTCCGTTGGACTGTTATAATCCCTTGTAGCCATTGGTTCAGCTTTGTTGGTCTCGTTCACTTCTGGTCTAACAGAAGCAGGAGCTCTTCGCTTGAAAGAAGGCGGTAAAATAATGGATGGCAATTTCGAGGATCTCGTCTCACTGCGTGTGTGTGAAGTGGAGGTTTGAGATTCCATCTCACTGCGTGTATGTGAAGTAGAGGTTTCAGATTCCATCTCTCTACGTGTATGTGGAGTAGAGGTGGTTCCATTCGCAGGTTTCGCCTTATTTCCTTGGGTCCAGAACTCAGCTATACCAAGTACACTTCCAGTTTTACCAGGAGCCTTTGGTTTTGTCTTGGAAGAGGTATCGTTTTCAACGCGATCAATTCGTATAAATTTGGCCTCCGCATCTGCCATCAGCTTTCTCTCTTCAACGAGCTGCAAAATGTTTTCAGAACATGATCAATGATTCAATACAGACCAAACAGTAGGACTCTTGCATGTACGTTCCAAGGGAAGAAACTACTCTGACCATCAAGCAACCAAAATAACAAATAACGGGAAAAGGTTTAAGCTTTACAGTTCCAATTTAGGTGCCCTTCAAAATCTCGAGCAAGAAGATGACATTTGTAATGTTATATACGACGAATCGAATGAGAAAGACCCGATAATTATGTCGAAATTGAACCCCAAATCAAAACAAGAAAAAGAAGGGTAAATCGCCGAATTAGGCACACAAAAGCAAAAGAAAGAAGAGACCTTTCTCTCGAAGATTGAAATTTGGTCTTTAAGGTGTTGAATTGAATGGGCACGCTGGTCCATGAACTCTAATAGAGCTTCTTTATCATCTGGGATTTGGGTTGAGGACGTATTCGCTTCTGATTCTGCTTCCCCTTGTTCAATTTTCGGTTCCTTGAACGCCGTCGCCGCCATTTCAGTCTCCTCGTCTTCCTCCTCCCTATTTTGGGACTGATTTTCGGATTTTCCCTCTCGTCGTTTCAATTTCGCAATTACTTTTAGCGCTTTTCCCACTTCACTACTAGGGCTACATTGCCTAACTTTGCCCCTCTTAAAAAAAAATCTTTCATGCGAATCTTTTTTTCGTTTTCTTTCACTTACGGACTAATACGAGTCCTAATTTTGGAATTAAAAACAGTCAAACTTAATCCCCGAATTACAGTAAATCATTTTGCCACGCATAAACAAAATTGATCCTATATTCGAATTTAGGAGTCTTTTGACGGATGATAAACAACCGTTAAACAAAGCTTCAGTATAAAAGAAAACAGACAACTCAACAAGCGAGAAAAAGTTGAACGTGATTTAGGATTATTCTGACATTTTGTAGCTGTGATTGTTGCATACACACACTGAACATAAAAGACTGATCTCAACATACAACAGTATTTACTTGTAAGAAATTGAATCGAACGAAATGTATACCCAAAAAAAATGGCTTCAAAGGAACAGGTTGCTAGCTTCAGCATTCAGAAAATGTACATAGAAGCAATGGAAGTCAGAAATGAAGTCAAGAGTATGGAGACAAAGTTCACACCATTGTTGTCCAGAATGTCCACACCAGATATCTTCTTTACGGTCGGCCCCGGTTTCCCTACAACCTGCACGCATAATCCGGTCAAATACTCTTCTCCTTCGATCCACAAATATTTTACATGTGTTCTTTTGAATTTACCTTGTTCCGGACAGAACAGAAACCACTGAATTGGATGGTTGCGCCTAGCACAGAATCAATGAGACTCCCACATAATCCAGCTAGTGAAGAGAGTGGAATCACCAGGAGTTGCTTGAGAGCCACATCACTTGCACATCTTGCAGTAAAGAGTCCGAGGATAAAAAAAGTTACTCCAACAGTGGCGCCGGCTGCAACAGCAGCTAAGAGTCCTGTCTTTGTAACTCCACCGTTGGTGCCCTTTTTCACCGGCTGAGAGTAAGAAACCAAACGTTTAGCAAAACAGGAAATATTAGTTAACGACTTGCAAGGAAAAGTGACCAAGAACCTTTAGCGTTGTGATTAGTCGAGGCTGTGCATCACTAAGAACCCCAAGCTCCGAGGACCAGGTGTCTCCATTACAGCAAGCGTAATGACCGATGATCCCCCCAATCAGAGCTGTTACAGTTTCTGACTGCTTCGAGTCCAAGCACTTGTCTTGCCAACCCGTTAACGTACAAGCAGTTACAACTAGAACTGATGCGATTCCACCATTGCACAGCACTTGTATCCTGAAACAAGATATTTGAGGAATGCCATGTCAAAGCAATTTTTTGTTGGTCAAAGAATGTAAAACCATCATCTGCTAATATGCAAATGGAAAGTTAGTACGAGTTATTGGTAGACCAAAAAGAAACAATCTCTTCATTGAAGTTATAACTACCAACATCGACAATAATCAAGTAACCGTATTTATCGATCTTACTTGTTCTATCCTATTGAACCACATCAAGGAGAAAATTTACCAGTTTCTTTGTCCACCTTCCTTAAACTCAACATCAACGCGTCGTTTTTTATCTTCGCCAACTTTGGTAAGCTTGGAGGAAGTGAGAAAGAATACAAGCAACAGAGCTCCGTACCTTTCAGATTCAACAGATTGATCCGATCAAACCCGTCGGAATTTGATGGAAACACTTTCTCAATGAACAAACAATACGATGTAACGACAGGAAGAAAAAAACAAGAATCAAAAGCGGGAGAAGAAACCTGAAACCGGCGGCGAAATGGATGGTCATAACGAGGAATCCAGCAACTCCGCCGGAGAGGTCAAGCGACTTCCGTTTGTACGATCGGAATGCGATGAGAGATGAAATGAATACGGCAAGGATTAGCCTGAACTGGGGCGACGTTTCCATTTTCCGGTGGAGGAGACTCTGTTGATGAGGAATGTTGAAGATTCAGTTGGTTTGGTTCTCGGTGTGGGGAAAGAGCAACTGACCCCACACCACAACTCATCACTGATATTGATATCAAAGTTTGGGCCTGGCCCGATCGTCTATAAGCTTTTTTTGGGTAAAACACTTGCTGTATTAAACCCGACTGTAACTGTTGAGAATAATATCGAAACCTGATTCAAGACGTTGAATAAAACCAGAGCACTCACTCACAAGAACACTCAAGTTCTCTCTTTCTCTCAAACATAAAAACAAGTGCAGAAAATTAAAGAAGACAAGAGAATTGTTAACCCAGTGTTCGTGATCTATATGATCAACTACTCACTGGACTAGACCTCAATCCAGCAAAATCCACTAGAATAAAGAAGAACAAACTCTCAGAAACAGAGATGCTTGTGGAAGAGAAAGCACACAACGTGTTTTTGATAATGCCAAAGAGACTAATGGCTTGTCCTTTTATAGCCAAGGACTTACAAAGCCAACTT
>OVBJ01002515.1:0-17026 GCA_900406535.1 Noccaea bulbosa
AAAAAAAAATAACTAAAATTATGCTAAGTATAAAATTTATACATAGTTTTCTTAAGGGAAGAAACTTCAAAAGAAAATAAATGGGTCAAGCTGGAAAATGAGAAAGGTAGAAGAAGTCAATGGCTTCCTTGTGTGAGTTCTCATGAAAAGTATCAATGATCCATTTTACATGTGACACACTTCCTTTTCTGAAATGACACAATTTGATTTTCTTACTTTATTTGCAAGCCAACATTACTACCCTTTTAATCTTTTGGTATCACTTGGTTTGACATAGAAGAGACATTAAACCAAGTGGTGGTGGTTGAGTGGTTTCGACTTGTGGAGGAACGATTCTGTTGGTCTAGGTCAGAGATCGATTACCCGCAAGCACGAAATTTTTCGATCTACCCCATTTAATCACTGCCACGATGGGATAACGTGAACTCGATATGTAAGGCCACCAGAACCACATTTGAAGGCAATACTCAATACGGTATTAATCGGGACCACCAGTGGTGGAGTTTGAAAATGGAAAACATGGTTAAAAAAAAATAAAAAATAAAAAAGCTTTATCAAAAAAAAAAAAAAAACATTAATAGAAATGCAACTGTATACGATGCGCATTTTCTTCGAATACAAAAAAAGTGTGTACACACATGCACATATACATCAGTTCCGCATATTAGTGGACGAAAATTTACTTCATACCCAAGGACCAATAGAAGTTTTAAACCTCATCGTGTTCAATTCTACAGCATGCAAAAGTAACGTATTTTAAATCGTGGCCGCAAGCTTTTAGAAAGTTGCAATGCAATAGATTAAAAATATAATCTCTAGATTTTGTGTTATTTTTGTCGAACAAATTATGATCCTGAGATTTCTAGGTTTTCTTTAACAAAAAAACAAAAGAAGAGATTTCTAGGTTTTGCCTAAAATATTTGTTTTTGTTGAATTAACGACACTTGATCATAATAAATTTATGCTTTGATAAACTAAATAAGTCGTTTTGGTAAGATGTTATATTTATTGAATTCTTTTATGTTATGGAATTCTAGATTTCTAGGATTGTAACATTTTTTGGTCAACATAATTCAAACACCCAAAACGATTAACAAATCCAAGCCGAAAATGTAAAGAAGAGGAAATTACTTCAAATAGTTTATTTTCAGAATCTAATGGCAAAAGTAGACCTTTCATGTGAAAAATATCAGACTCAAGTATACATAATAAATCTATTTTTGCAATTAGTTTCTGAAAGTGGACTATTTAAACAATCGATTCTATAAAGAATGTAACTTTTATTTAAAAAGAAAGGTCTCGTATTGTTTTCCTTCGCCTATTTCCATTTCATTTCAAACGAAAATTGAGAAATCAAAAGAAAGAAAAAAAAAAAGAGAAGAAAAGAGAACGACGGTGGAGTAGAATCACATGAAGATAATGAAGCCTGAAGGGGTTACTGTTAGATGACGCCCTCAAAATTCAATGGATGAAATTTAGGCGATGATGACGTGGAGTTCGTTAGGCTCCAAATCTGAGCTTTACGTCATCTTTTTCTTTTTTTCCTTATTTATTCTTATTTAGTTTAATGTGACTTATTCTCCACGAATTCCACGTCGGTATATTCGGTTTGGTATTCGTCCACTTATCGAACCAGGTTCTTCTTTGTGACTCATCATCTTTTGTGGCATTCGACCAAAATAAATATGTAGAGAGAAGAGCATATAATATTTACTTTTTCTCATTGCTCTTTCTCTTTCTTTCCTTCTTTTCAAGAACAATATGGATATGCGGTCAGATTAGTTATACATCTCGATGGAATAGTGCAGTCTCGTACAAATTTATCTGATCTTTTGTATTATGTAATTCTAAAAAAAAATCCAAAAGCTTGAATAAACAAATCGTGTGCAGCACTAAAACTTTGAACATGCATGGTATTATGAAACATTTTAACCACACATAAAAAATTTAAACACAAACATGGTATGAAACATTGCAACCGCAGTTTAATTATGTTATGGAACGTGAGAATTTTTTCGGAAAGACTTCACATGTGTGTTCATGAACGAGCTTCTAAGACGATCCGCTGATTTTCTATGAACATCGTCCATGATTGATTTCCAATGCACTTCTTGAATCTTGATGGACAGGTGATTAGAGATGTCTAAACAGGTTATTAACTCAATTTTACAGCATATTATTTTTATTTTTAATAAATTAATATATTAAAAATACTATACTCGTATAAGGTGACTAATTTGTGATTCTTAGTCGATCAACACTAGTTATCCAGAAGCTCTTTACACACTTTCTACGCAATGCTTAAGTCTTAAACCGACTGCACAGCAATCAAACAAGAACATGCACAGTCAATCCACAATTCACACCTCATAGATCATATGCAAGCTACTCTCGAATACCTAGTATCGTCCGACACCACTTCCAAAACAACACTTCAGGTTCGCGGATGTTACAATTTTTTCCCAATAAACTGGATTCAACCTCGAATCCCAACAGAATGTGTCTATCTAAGACCACAATTTTCAGCACCACTGGCCAATACTATAGATCTTCCACTAATCTCAGCGATCTGAATTTAGTCATACGTTATACGCATGTTCCAGACATTATTACTCTTTACTCAATACCACAACTCTAAAATACCACTGGAGTTCCACTTATCTCCTCGAGATATCCACCATCTCTCGATATCCATATTGCGATACACATGTCACAATTGGTATCACACAATACACTTATATTGAGGTAGCGACCCTCAAATTTAAGTCTGCCGGAGCCCCCACCGTCTCCTCTAAATATCCCACCGTTTTTTTTCTAAAGACCCCACTAACTTTTCTAAATATCCACTCATCTAGAATCGTATCAAGTAATAATCTGAACGCGTATAAACCATCTGACTAAAATGTCTCACGACCTAACTGGTCCATGAACTTGTAACATCCATTTAAAAACACAAAATATGAGGCAAAACTTCACCTCATATAACTCCAAAAATGTATATCCTACAACGAAAACGAAAATACATCATCCAAAATAACAACACCAAAACCAAAAATAAGACTAGAACCACAAAGATGAAGAAGCTCACTCCACAACTTGCTTGTCGAACCACTTTTCGAACTTCAGCTTCATCTTTGCCTCTGGCTCCTAAGTCTGCTCCTCGTTACTGCTACAGTCACAAAAGACTCTCAATAACGGCACTCTCTTGTTCCGCAGAACCTTGACTCTCCTCTCAAGAATCCTCACAGGCACTGCTGGAACTGTCAAGTCTGGCTGAAGATCCGCTGGGATCTCATGATTGGAGGCAAGTCCAACCTGTAAGCACCGGTCCAACTCGCTCCACCACTGGAAACGGACCCATAAACCGCGGACTGAGCTTGTTCTCTGCTATAGACCTGTTAGGGCCTCTCAACATAGTCATCTTGAGATACACTCTATCTCCCACCTGAAACTCAAGCTCACGTCGCCGCCTATCTGCATAACTCTTCTGCCTATCATGAGCCTCTTTCATGTTCAGCCTCAAGACACGGATCTTCTCTGTCGTCTCCTGAACAAAGGTAGCTCCATAAATGTTGCGCTATTCCCACTTGATCCATCATAAAGGTGTCCTATATGGCTTCCCCATNTAAATGCTGCGCTATTCCCACTTGATCCATCATAAAGGTGTCCTATATGGCTTCCCCATACAAAGCCTCATAAGGAGCCATGCCAATACTAGACTGAAAACTGTTGTTATAGGAAACTCTGCCAAAAATAGATGATCATCTCAATGGCCACCCCAATCCAACACACACAGCCTCAACATATCCTCCAAAGTCTGGATAATCCTCTCTGACTGTCCATCTGTCTGCGGATGATAAGCTGTACTCATATGCACACTAGTGCCCATCTCTTTCTGAAATTCCCTCCAAAACTCTGAGGCAAATCTCGGATCTCTATCTGACACAATAATGGCTGTCTGGCTGGCACTCCATGCAGCCTCACAATCTCCCGCACAAACTTCCTAGCCAAGACAGCCGCTCCATCTGTCTTCTTGATGACCAAGAAATGTGCTGACTTAGTCAACCGGTCCACAATGACTCAAATCGCATCAAAAGTCTGTGAGATAGGTAATCCCACAACGAAGTCCATCGTGATCATATCCCACTTCCACATTGGAATGGGTAAACCCTGCAGAAGACCACATGGAACCTGATGCTCTGCCTTCACCAAGGAGCAAGTGTTTCACCTCGCAACCCAGTCTGCCACATCTCTCTTCATCTCGACTCAGTGATAATACTGTTTGAGGTCACGGTACATCTTGGTCTCACCCTGATGAATCGAGAATTTGCTCGCATGAGCCTCTCTCAAAACCTTATGTTTCATCTCCTCAACCTTGGGCACACAAACCTGCCCACGAACTAAACTTGTCCGGTTTGCCAGAACCAGCTGGCCGCGATGCATCAATCAAACCCTGATCACCCTCTGAGCCACTTTGATCCTACTGAGTAAGTCTGCCTGATCAGCTGCCTCCAAACCCAAAGGCTCCTCTGAAATAGCACAACGCTGCAATGTACTAATCTCGCCGACCAAAGACTCTACACTCTGCTCCCTAGCTGAATAAACCCTCCGTCGACTCAAGGCACCTACCACCAAGTTGGCCTTGCCTGGATGATAAGAAATCTCCAAGTTAAAGTCTACCAGAAACTCTACCCAACGCGTATGCCTCGCATTCAGCATAGGCTGAGTGAAAATATGCTGCAGACTCTTGTGATCTGTAAAGATCTGCATTGGACCACCATACAGGTAAGAAAGTATGTAAAAAGCTTTTGAATAACTAGTGTCGATCGACACCAAAGGGAGTGTCAATCGACACCGGTTATCGATTTGATTTCTGGTTTAAGCTGATTGATTTGATTTCGAGTTGTTATGCTCGAGGGGTGTCGACTGACACCAAGGAGTGGTGTCGATCGACACCGGTTATTGGAAATTCAGCCGGTTTGTTTTAAGTTGGCTGATTTTGTCGGTTTAGGGAAGGGAAACCCTATTCACGCGATAAAACACTGTGCAGCCGCGTTTTGGCTCACTTTTCAAGATTTGAAGTTTTCAGAGAGAAAAGGGTGATTTGGAGGCGATTTTCTGAGATATGTGGCTGTTCTTCCTTGCTTTCATCTCCTTTCCCTCTTTCCAATCCGTTCTAAGGTGAGTGCGTGACTGTAGGTCCGTTTATCACCAGAGATTTCGTGTTTAGGAGTTTACTGTTGAGTTTTTGAGTTGTTCTTGAGCAATTCTTGAGTTATTGTGTTATTTGGTCGATGTGAGGGTTGAATCCCACGATATTTGGTGTTTTTGATACTGTTACGTAACTTTTGGTGTTGAGGCGTCGGGGCGGTTTCGATCGACACCTTTCAGGGTGTCGATCAACACTGATGGTGTTGAGTGTTGTTCGACACCCTTTGTGGTGTCGGTCGACACTGACCAGGCTTCGATCGACTCCAGTGGGTGTGTCGATCGACACTTATTGTTCTGCGAGTTTGTTGAGTTTGTTGATCATTGCTGCTTCTGTTTATTGCTGTTCTTGTTTGATGTATTGTCTGGTGATGGACGTACATAGCCTGTAGGCAGGATGATACACTCACTAAGTATTTATGATAATACTTACGCATCTCTATTCCAATGTGATGCAGGTAACAGGAATGTTCCGCCGCATAATGAGACCGAGAGACGAGGATGATGATAGGAATATGATTTTGCTTATTCTTTTGTGGCTTATAAACAAACGTTTTTTGGTTGCTAGTTTTAACAATAACGTAGCAAATCTGGTGTTTAGGTTGATAGGAATTTATTTATGTTATTGAATTCATTTGTTGAACTCATTATTTGATTTATTTAATTATTGATTTCTTTCGAGAACTTCCGCTTTGATAATTAATTTAAAAAAAAAAAAAAAAAAAGCTTTGTTGTTTCATTTTGTTATCAGAGCGAATACTGTTATAGGACTGTTAGTATTGGGTGAACTGGACTACGTGTTTAATTGATTAAGTGTGTTTAATCAGTTAGTAGTCTAGTATCATCCTCTGGGCCTTCCAGTATTCTGCGGTAAGTGAGTTGGAGTTTTGTGTTTTGTTTTGTTTTGTTTGTATGCTGACCTTGCTCTTTTTTTGTACTTAGTGGAAGTGCAGCGAGATGGACGCAGGTCGAGGACGTGGTCGCGGTAGAGGCCGCGGTGCCACAGCAGCTGCAGCGGGTCATGGAGTTCGGGGTGCTGGACGTGGTATACCAGAGGTCTTAGTAGAGAGTGCAGCGCCGAGCGTGGCGACGGGGTCAGTTACGCAGTTAGTTCCGTTGGCCGGTGGGGCTAACATTGGTGCCGGTGGTGGCGCGGGCGTCGGTAGTGACGGAGGAGCAGGAGAGGCTCCCGGTGGTGGGGGTGCGGCTCTAGCTCAGGGTGACATGATAGTGGGGCTACTGACGCAGCTATTAGCATGTCTACCGCAAGCAGTACCACAGCAGGCTCTGGTTGCACCTCCAGCGGCCGGGGCACAGGGAGATGCCTGTTTTGGTGAGCAGCATGAGGTTGCGGGTTTTGTTGGGCAGCATGGTGCTGCAGTTGTTGGGCATCCGTCTTATCGTGAGATGATGAGGGAGATGCAGAGGACTGGCACGCCTACGTTTGAGGGCGGTGTTACTCCAGAGCAGTCTGACGAGTGGCGTAAGAGGTTGGAGCGGAACTTCGAGTCCGTTCAGTGTCCTGAGCAGTTTCAGGTACAAATTGCAGTGCATTATCTTGGTGGAGATGCACATTTGTGGTGGAGGTCTGCTAAGACCCAGAGGGCAGTGTGGACTTGGGTTGACTTCGTCGAGGAGTTCAACTACAAGTTTTTCCCGCAGGAGGCGCGAGACAGGCTTCAGTTGAGGTTTTTGGGCTTGACTCAGGGTGAGAGGTCAGTCCGGGAGTACGATGCAGAGTTCTGCAGATTGGTGGTTCACACCGGCAGTGAGTTGGTCGGTGAGCGGGCACTGTTGCAAAGGTTCTTCTAAGGGCTTTAGAAGGACATCAGGACCCAGTGCATAGGTGGTATTACCACACTAGAGCGGAGTTGGTGGATTGCAGCTTCTACTGAGGATGATTTGCGTGAGCCGGTTAGCTCAGCAGTTGTGTCAGCTGCAGTTGCTCCTGCTACCCAGTCTAAGGGCCAGCAGCAGCGCAGAGGTTTTGGTTCTGGTTCGGGCAGAGGCGGCAAGTCTGCGCATGGCCAGAAGAGGAGAGCAGATGAGATATCTGCTAGTGGGCAAAGCACGGGAGGTTGTTTTGGGTTATGGAGCTTGGATCACAAGGTTGCTGCTTGCCCCAAGAGGGTGACATCTAGAGAGACTGCAGTATGTTTTTACTGCAAGGAGTCGGGGCATATCAGGTCGATGTGTCCTAAGTTGCAGCAGAGGTCAGTGGCAGCAGTTCAGGCATTGGCGATCCAGCCAGTGTCCCAGATTGTGGCAGTGCAGCAGTTGGGAAGGGCGCCTTGTGTTTACACTCCGTTGGAGGCGGGCCAGACCAGTCAGTCAGGCCAGATCACAGGTAAAATTGTTGACTCAGACTTGTAAAATCTTAGTGGTAGAATTTTGGTGTTGTCTGTTTCTCTTATTTTACAGTGATAGATTTTAGGGGTTCTCAACACTTGTGAAATTGTGTAGGGACCTTGTTAGTTGGCGGTTTTGATTCTCACATTTTGTTTGACTCGGGAGCTTCTAACTGCTTCATTACTCTGGAGCGGGCTGAGAGTAGCGGTATTCGGAGTAGCGATGGCAAGAGTTCGGGTTTTGTCAAGGTGGCTGGTGGTGGATTTCTGGCTACTTCAGGTAGAGCTAAAGCAGTGGATGTACAGATTGTGGGGCAGTCTATGCCAGCAGATTTGGTCATCAGTCCAGTGGAGCTGTATGACGTGATTTTGGGGATGGACTGGTTGTCTTTGTACAGAGTTCATCTGGATTGCAATAGAGGTAGAGTCGTGTTTGAGCAGGGTGCAGGGAAGTTGGTTTATCAGGGAGTGAGACCGACTTCAGGGAGTATAGTGATTTCAGCGATTCAGGCAGAGCAGTTGTTAAAGCGGGGCTACGAAGCTTAGTTGGCGACGATCACTATGAAGGTTACTAGTGGTGAGGTGGTTTTGGACGATACTGAGGTTGTCCAGGATTTTGAGGATGTTTTTCAGTCGCTGAAGGGATTGCCACCTTCTCGGTCAGATCTTTTCACGATTGAGTTGGAGCCCGGGACATTTCCGATAACGAAGACACCTTAGAGAATGGCGCCAGCAGAGTTAAAAAAGCTGAAGAAGCAGCTAGAGGACCTTTTGAGCAAAGGGTTCATTCGGCCGAGTGTTTCACCTTGAGGAGAACCGGTGATGTTTGTGAAGAACAAGGATGGTAGTTTTCGGATGTCTATTGATTACTGAGGACTCAACCGAGTCACAGTGAGGTACAGGTATCCACTCCCGAGGATTGACGAGTTGTTGGATCACTTGAGGGGTGCTACTTGGTTCTCAAAGATTGACTTGACATCGGGTTATCATCAAATTCCGATAGATGAGGCAGATATTCGCAAGACAACGTTCAGGACGAGGTATGGGCATTTTGAGTTTGCGGTAATGCTTTTCGGTTTGACTAATGCGCAAGCGGCATTTAAGAGATTGATGAACGACGTGTTCAAGGAGTTTCTGGATGTGTTTGTCCTTATTTTCATTGATGATATTCTGGTGTATTCGAAGAGTCCAAAGGAGCATGCGACGCATTTAAGGCTAGTTCTGGAGAAGCTTCGAGAGCAGAAGCTGTTTGCTAAGTTGAGCAAGTGCAGCTTTTGGCAGAGAGAGATGGGTTTTCTTGGCCACATTGTTTATGCAGAGGGAGTTTCTGTGGATCCGGCTAAGATTGAGGCTATCAGAGATTGGCCTAGACCTAGTAGTGCTACAAAGATCAGGAGTTTTCTGGGTTTAGCAAGCTACTACAGGAGGTTCGTCAAGGGTTTTGCTAGTATGTATCAGCCGATGACGAGGTTAACTGGCAAGGATGTGCCATTTGTGTGGTCGCAGGAGTGCGAGGAGAGCTTTGGGAAGCTCAAGGAGATGTTGACTAGTACACCTGTGTTGGCATTACCCGATCCGAGGAAGCTTTATGTAGTGTATACAGATGCTTCATGTATTGGTCTTGGTTGTGTCTTGATGCAGGAGGGCAGAGTGATTGCTTATGCTTCGAGGCAGTTGCAGGGCAGTGAGCGCAACCGCCCTACACATGATCTTGAGTTGGGAGCAGTGATCTTTGCACTCAAGATTTGGAGGTCTTATCTTTTGGGTGGTTCAGTGCAGATCTTCACAGATCATAAGAGTTTGTAGCACATCTTTACTCAGCCTATGCTGAATGCGAGGCAGACACGTTGGGTGGAGTTGCTGGCAGACAATGACCTGGATATTATTTATCATCTGGGCAATGCAAACTTGGTGGCAGATGCGTTGAGTCGGCGGCGAGGCGATTCAGCTAAAGAGCGAGATACTGAGTCTTTGGTCAGTGAGATTAATACATTGCGGCTTTGTGCTATTTCAGAGGAGCCTTTGGGTTTAGAGGCAGCTGGTCAGGCAGACTTACTCAGTAGGATCAGAGTTGCTCAGTAGAGTGATCAGAGTTTGGTAGATGCTTCGCGGGCAGCTGGTTCTGAGTATCAGATCTCATCGGATGGGACTATCTTCGTTCGTGGGCGGGTTTGTGTGCCCAAAGATGAGGAGTTGAGACAGGAGGTCTTGAGAGAGGCTCATTCGAACAAGTTTTCGATTCATCCGGGTGCGACCAAGATGTACCGTGACCTCAAACAGTATTATCACTGAGTCGAGATGAAGAGAGATGTGGCAGACTGGGTTGCTAGGGGCAACACTTGTTCTTTGGTCAAGGCAGAGCATCAGGTTCCTAGTGGTCTTTTGCAGAGTTTGCTCATTCTAGAGTAGAAGTGGGACATGATCACCATGTATTTTGTTGTGGGATTGCCTATCTCACGAAAATTTGATGTTATTTGGGTCATTGTGGACTGGTTGACCAAGTTAGCATATTTCTTGGCCATCTAGAAGACAGATGGAGCGGCTGTCTTGGCTAGAAAGTTTGTGCGAGAGATTGTGAGGGTGCAATGGAGTGCCAGCCAGTATTGTGTCGGATAGAGATCCGAGATTTGCCTCAGAGTTTTGGAGGGCATTTCAGAAAGAGATGGGCACTAGTGTGCATATGAGTATAGCTTATCATCCGCAGACAGATGGGCAGTCAGAGAGGACTATCCAGACTTTGGAGGATTTGCTGAGGATGTGTGTTTTGGATTGGGTGGCCATTGGGCTGATCATATATGTTTGGCGGAGTTTGCCTACAATAACAGTTGTCAGTCTAGTATTGCCATGGCTCCTTTTGAGGCCTTGTATGGGAGGCCATGCAGGACACCCTTATTCGGACCCAAGTGGGGGAGCGCAGTATGTTTGGAGCTACTTTTGTTCAGTAGATGATGGAGAAGATCCGTGTCTTGAGGCTGAACATGAAGGAGGCTCAGGATAGGCAGAAGAGTTATGCAGATACACGCAGACGTGAGCTTGAGTTTTAGGTGTGAGATAGAGTTTATCTCAAGATGGCTATGTTGAGGGGCCCTAACAGGTCGATAGTAGAGAACAAGCTCAGTCCGCGTTTTATGGGGCCGTTTTCAGTGTTGGAGCGAGTTGGGCCAGTGGCTTATCTGTTGGAGTTGCCACCGATTATGAGCGTCTTTCACAAGATGTTTCATGTTTCTATGTTGAGGAGGTGTTTGCATCCTTCATAGGAGTTAGTGGTTGAGATTTCAGAGGATCTTCAGCCAGATATGACAGTTCCGGCAGTTCCTGTTAGGATTCTTGAGAGGAGAGTCAAGATTCTACGGAACAACAGGGTGCCTTTGCTGAGATTGTTGTGGGACTATAGTGGCACAGAGGAGTAGACTTGGGAGCCAGAGGCAAAGATGAAGTTGAAGTTCGGAAAGTGGTTCGACAAGCTGTGGAGTGATCTCCTTTCATCATTGTGGCTCTAGTCTTATTTTTGGTTTTGGTGTTGTTGTTTATGGTTTATGTATTTTCGTTTCGTTGTACGATACACATTTTTGGAGTTATATGAGATGGAGTTTTTGCCTCATATTTTTTGGTTCATGTTTGGATGTTACAAGTTTCTTTGATCGGTGGGGTCATTGAACGTTTTAGTCATATCATTTATACGCATTTCAGATTTTATTACTCGATACAGTCTAGAGACGGTGGTGTCTTTAGAGTAGACGGTGGTATCTACATTTTGGGATGGGGGTGCCCGGCAGACTTATATTTGGGGGTCGCTACCTCAGTATAAGTGGATACTGTGACGGTGGTGTCATGGTATAGATATTGTAACGGTGGTGTCATGGTATAGATATTTGAAACGGTGGTGTCACGGTATAGACATTTGTGACGGTGGTGTTGCATTTATGGTGTTGAGGAGTAGTAATGTATAGAAACATGCGTATAACATAGGATTAAATGTGAGTTTTGAGGTCTTGGAGAGACGTTTGTGTTGGGATTCGAGGACAAATCCAGTTTAGTTGGGGAGAATTGTAACATCCGTTAACCATAAATGTTATTTTAAAAGTGGTATCGGACGATACTAGATATCTGGGAGTAGATTGCACATGTTATAGAAGTGTGAATTAAGGATTGTCTGTACATGATCTTGTTTGATTGTTGTGCAGTCGGTCTAAGGCTCAAACACTTCGAAGAAAGTGTGTAAAAAGGTTTTGAATAACTAGTGTCGATCGACACCGAAGGGAGTGTCGATCGACAATGATTATCGATTTTATTTCCGGTTTAAGTCGATTGATTTGATTTCGAGTTGTTGTGGTCGAGGGGTGTCGATCGACACCGGTTATTGGAAATTCGGCCGGTTTGTTTTAAGTTGGCTGATTTTGTCGGTTTAGGGAAGGGAAACCCTATTCACGCCATAAAACTCTGTGCAGCCGCGTTTTGGCTCACTTTTCAAGATTTGAAGTTTTCAGAGAGAAAGGGGTGATTTGGAGGCGATTTTCTGAGTTTCTGGAGAGATTTGTGGCTGTTCTTCTTTGCTTTCATCTCATTTCCCTCTTTCCAATCCGTTCTAAGGTGAGTGCATGACTGTAGGTCCGTTTGTCACCAGAGATTTTGTGTTTAGGAGTTTAATGCTGAGTTTTCTTGAGCTGTTCTTGAGTTATTGAGTTATTTGATCGATGTGGGGGTTGAATCCCATGATTTTGGTGTTTTTGATACTGTTTCGTAGCTTTTGGTGTTGAGGCATCGGGGTGGTGTCAATCGACACCTTTCAAGGTGTCGGTCGACACTAATGGTGTTGAGTGTCGTTCGACACCCTTTGTGGTGTCAGTCGACACTGACCAGGCTTCGATCGACTCCAGTGGGTGTGTCGATCGACACTTATTGTTCTGCGAGTTTTTTGAGTTTGTTCATCATTGCGGCTTCTGTTTATTTATGTTATTGTTTGATGTATTGTCTGGTGGTGGACGTACATAGCCTGTAGGCAGGATGATCCACTCACTAAGTATTTATGATAATACTTACGCATCTCTATTCCAATGTGATGCAGGTAACAGGAATGTTCCGCCGCATAATGAGGCCGAGAGACGAGGATGATGATAGGAATATGATTTTGCTTATTCTGTTGTGGTTTATAAACAATCGTTTTTAGGTTGCTAGTTTTATTTCAATAATGTAGCAAACATGTTTTTTAGGTTGCTATAGTTTATTTATTTATGTTATTGAATTCATTTGTTGAGCTCATTATTTTATTTATTTAATTATTGATTTTTTTTCGAGAACTTCCTCATTGATAATTAATTTAATAAAAAAAAAAAAAAACTTGGTTGTTTCAGTTGAGACTAGAGCAGTGTTTTTTTTGGTGTATCGGATATCCTGAGGGGTATCAGGTGGAGTTAGCGGTACATTATCTTGGTAGTGATGCACGTTTATGGTGGAGAGTTTTGAGGCTCGGAGGACAGTCGATGCCAGTATTCTTGGTCATCAATTTGGTGGAGCTGTATGACATCTTTTGGGGATGAACTGGTTGGAGTATTACCTAGTTCATCCGAGTTTCTTTAGAGACAGAGTGTTGTCTGAACGGGATGCAAGGAGGTTGGCGTTTCAGAGAGTAAAACCGACTTCTAGGAGTTTGGTGTCTCCGCTTTTCAAGCTAAGTAGATGTTAGAGCAATCTATTGGGCTTTTGGCGGCAATCGCTTTCGGAGTCCACTGATGAGGTGACTATCAAGGAGTCCCAAGGATATCAAGGATATCCGAGTTTTTCGGGAGCTCGAGGTGTTCCGAGGAGCATGAGGCTCGTTTGAGTTTAATTTTGGAAAGGCTGCGAGAACATAAGATGTACGCTAAGTTGAGCAAGGACAGTTCTGGCAGTGAAAGTTGGGTTTCGGGATCAAGAGTTTTGCATAGGGAGTTTCCTATAGATCCGGCACAGCTTAAGGCTATCAAGGTTTGGGTTTAGATCGAGTAGTGCTTCCGGGATCAGAGGTTTTCGGGTGTAGCAGAGTACTACATGATTTTCGTTAAGAGGTTTTGCGAGTTTGTAGCAGCCAATGACAAGGTGACGGGCGAGGGTGTGCCATTTGTGTGCTCGCAGGAGTGCAATGAGAGTTTTGAGAATCTCAAGGGGTTTTGGGCATGTTACAATACGGAGAATGTCCTTTCCTCCGACAAGGTTAATTAGGTAGTGTTGGCGTTGAATCGAGGTAGAGCTGTTTCAGCTCGAGAGCAAGATAAGGAGACCTTGGTAGGCGAGAGTTAGCGCTACGTGTCTTTGTGCTACTCTGGAGAAGCCTTGGGGATTAGAGCTAGTTGTGAAGGTTGTTGCTTAGTAAAATCAGAATGGCTCAGCAGGGTGAGCATAGTTTGTTTAATGCAATCGTGAGTAGTTGACGAGTTTTTGGTCTCATCGAAGGGACGTTTTCGTGAGTGCTCGGGTTGGTGCACCCGAGGAATGAGGCGTTAATAATTTTTCCCTAAGGGCTGCCGTCCTGATTAAATCATTACATTATTTTATTGCTGGATTGTTGTGTTCTCTGGCAAACTTACCTGAGTGCCGTGGCTTTAGTGTGAGTGTCTTATCTGAGAGGTTGTGGCTCCAGTATAAGCGATAGCAGGCCCATCTGGGAGGCCGTGACCCCAGTTTGGGTAGATGCAGACTTGCACTACAAGAAAACAGCGTAATTGCGATGATTTTGCAACGAATTTGCGACGGAATTAGCTGCCGCACTCCGTCAAAAATTTGCAAGGGACTTGCGACGGATTTGCGACTGAAAATAAAGTCATCGCAATTTCGTCGCAAATTTGCGAGGATTTTGCAATGGAATACTGCCATCGCAAGTTTGCGACGGATTTGCGATAACTTTGTTCTGCCGCAAAGAATTTCGTCGCAAATCCGTCGAAAAGTAGTTGGCCGACATGCAACCAGTTAGGTACGCACGTGGTAAATGAGGTTCACCTAACTAATTGCGATGGAATACTTCCGTCGCAAGTCCGTCACAAGTTAGTCACAATTCCATCGCAAATTGGTATCCGTCGCAAATATCCATCGCAAATCCATAGCAATTTCGTAGTAAAAAAAATTCTGATTCTATAAATAGCCAACGTGAGTTTCTCACAATTCACACCAGAACAAAGAGAGAAGAAAAAAAGAAGAGAAGAAGGGAGAAAAAAAAAAAAAAAAAAAAAAAAAAAAAAAAACAAAAAAAAATGGGGGCAACACGAGGACTTCNTACGGAATATATGAGTTACGAAGGTGGATGTACAATCAAAAAAGATCCAGATACCAGCGAAGTGATGGAAGAGTTTTTTGAAGGATTACAAGGATTCTTTAACCGAGCACAAAACCAACCACAGGCTTTGCAAACCGGTAAAATATTTTGTCCTTGTCAGAAAATGTAGGAACAAAAAATATGTGGCTATTGATACTGCGAAAGCACATGTATTTAATACATAATTTCTACCAAACTATTATGTGTGGTATTTTCATGGAGAATGTCATTATAATACTACTCATCATGATGCGGAAAATAGTGGTTCGAGTCGTGGGGTGGAGGCACAAAATTATAACGCTAGTTATGATTATGGCCATCATGATATATTGGGAAATGATATAGAATATCAGTAAATGAATAGGTTTCATGATATGGTTACAGATGCATTTCATGAAATTACAACTGTTTTTGCTGATAATCCTATGGAAGATATATTGCAAGAACCCAACATTGAAGCAAAAAAGTTTTATGATATGTTAGACTCTGCAAATCAACCACTCTATGATGGGTGTAGAGAGGGACTTTCTAGATTGTCATTAGCAGCTAGGATGATGACAATTCAAGGTGAAGATAACATCAGCAAAAGTAACCTGGGTAAGTGGGCTGGACTATTTCAAGAGTATTTACCAGATGATAATCTTTCTGCTGGTAATTACTATGAAATACAGAAGTTGGTCGCGGGTCTTGGGTTGCCTTATGAAATGATTGATGTATGCATTGACAATTGCATGATTTTCTGGAAAGATGATGATAAGCTGCAGGAATGTCGATTTTGTGGGAAGCCGAGATACAAACCTACTACTGGAAGGAGGCGAGTCCTTTACCAACGCATGTGGTATTTGCCAATCACTGAAAGATTGAAACGGTTATACCAATCGGAGATGACATCGGCGTCAATGAGATGGCATGCAGAACATTCCACACATCATGGAGAGATTACACATCCCTCAGACGCAAAGGCGTGGAAACACTTACAGTCGGTGCATCCAAACTTTGCTAATGAGTCCAGAAATGTTTATCTAGGATTATGCACCGACGGATTTAGTCCATTTAGTATGTCAGGGAGACAATATTCGATATGGCATGTCATATTGACGTCATGCAGCGAGAATTTTTGTTTTTAACTATTTTAGTGCCATGTCCTAAGCCTCTGAAGTGATCCTTTGATTGATGAGTTGAAACAGCTGTGGTATTCAGAAGTCTGAACCTTTGATTACTCGCAGCAACAAAACTTCAACATGCGCGCAGTATTATTGTGGACGATTAGTGACTTTCCAGCGTATGGAATGTTGTCGGGCAGGACTACGCACGGAATACTATCGTGTCCACACTGTTTGAATAATTCATAAGCATTTCAGCTGAGGCATGGAAGAAAACCATGTTGGTTTGATTGTCACCGTCATTTTCTTCCTATCAAGTATAGATACCGAAAGAACAAGGATTTATTTACGAAGAATAAGGTTGTCCGTTATCCCCCTCCGGATTATCTTTCGTGAAAAGATTTGCTGGATCAAATCGATTATTATGGCGGGGAATAAACATGCAAACGTGGGGGCAATTGGTATTGTAATGCAATCATGTCTGACGGATATCTTAGGGAGCACAATTGGCACAAAAAGAGTATATTTTGCGAACTGCCGTACTGGAAGGATCATCTTTTGCGACATAATCTTGACGTTATGCATATCGAGAAGAATTTTTTCCATAACATCATGCATACCATTTTGAATGCCGAGGAAAAAGTAAAGACAATATGAAATCAATGCTGGACTTACCACAAATATGCAAAAGAAGCGAGTTGGAGATTTCCAGAGACGGCAAACAGCCAATTCCAAGCTTTCGATTGTCTGCAGATGCGAAGAGAGCTCTGTTTGACTGGGTTGCCTCAGATGTTAAATTTTCGGATGGATACGTTTCCAAGTTCTCACGATGTATTGAGCAAGGGCAAAAATTTTCTGGTATGAAGAGCCACGATTGTCATGTTTTCATGCAGCGGTTACTACCATTTGCGTTACAAGAACTGTTGCCGTCTCATGTCCACGAAGCAATTGCAGGTAAACAAGTATTTACATTTCTAGTTATTGAGTTTATGTACATAATTAATTAAATATGTTTTTACTAATTTTTTTATTGTGTATATATATTAAAGGTATTGGGGCGTTCTTCCGAGATTTGTGCACAC
>OVBJ01002516.1:0-17417 GCA_900406535.1 Noccaea bulbosa
ATATGAGTGGCATTAAGTTATTGAAACCCACTACTAAAATACTTGTTTCAGTCATAATGGTCAACATAGGCAGAGCATAGATGATCTCCTTCACCGCCAGAGGAGACCTCAGAGGAAGTCCAATCAGATCAAACCCGGTCAACTCAACTAAGCAAGAAAGCTTCTGAGGGATCCTTGAAAAGTTCTGGTAAGCAAGGTTGAGTGCAGATCTCTCAGTAAGGATGAAGACATCAGTCTCATTGATCTCATAAGCTCCGTATCTCCCATCAGGCAACACCCATGCGTTTGTTTGTCCATACATTGTCTCAGGCCTCAAAGTAGCTGCAGCAAGAAACACTCTCTTCCCTTCCAAAGGACTCAGTTTCAGTGGAAACGGCTTCACGACTTCCATCTTAACAAGAGTATACTCCTGAGGCTGGACACCTTCACCAGTAGCACGGTCGTGATCAGCGCAAGGCTACCCATCTAAAGGTGAGAATATAGTGTACCTAATATCTTTGACAATCTTCCCCAGAGATTTCAACTTCCTCATCTGCCACCTCACGAATGCATCGAAAAACGGATTAGCATCAGTGGTCACGAACGACCGTCTCCAGTCACAACCCAATCCATAAGCCCTGAGATCTTCAACAGCCAATGGAGGAAAGTATGTCAACCATTTACGTGAATCTTGGAACTCTGTTATCTCACTGTCAGTGAGACCAAAACTCCGCATAATCTCCCACTGAGAAACCTGTCCAGGACCACCAGACTTTGCAGCTACCTTCGACTTCTTTCCCCTGAACTGACCCGGCAAAGCTGGTGTATCAGTATCACTATCACTATCACTATGTTTGGCGTTGTCGTCTTTAGCAGAGAGAAGAGCAGGGTTTCGAGACTCACGAGCAAGCTTGTCAGCAGAAGCCTTAATGGGGGTTCCAGAACAGTGTGAGCCTAAGGGAAAGAGCACGTTAGCTCCTCTGAGTCTGTGATACGCACAAGCGAAATCAGACTTGGAAAGCGAGAAGGCATGGCCAATGTGTAGATAACCATTCATATACGGGATAGGGAAGGTGGAGAAGAACTTGTCTCCTGGTTTCGGAGGAGATTCAGCCCTGAATACTCCCTCTTCCTCCCACACTTGTCGCGCCTTTTTATCAATCTCCACAAGACGATCTCTCCTCGCGTAGCTTTTCGTATCACTTGCCGTTGCGTGACGGTGTAAAGAAGACGCATTTCTACAACATAAACTGAATCAAAAGTATGATCGAAACACCGAAAGAATTTCAGACCAAAGAGATGTTACCTTGTGGTTGATGAGCTTCGAGGTCGAGTCCACCGCGAGAGTAATCGGAGATTTGAAAGTGAAGGAGCCACACTGGGCGAGAGAATTAGGATCATATACGGTTTAAGGTTAAAAATTTTAAACAATCATTTGCTTCACCTGTTAGACTGTTACGCTGCTTTTTAATTTTTAACAAATTTTTGCGGTCAACAACGCAATGTCATTTTGACTCATTTCAGCTCACAAAAAAGACCTCAAAAGAGGCAACTCTACAGCTTCAAGCAATCTGTATAATATACATTCACACAAATTGGACACACCCACAAAAAAAAAGTGAAATCAAAAGACAAACTTGAAGCTACCATCACAGCATAACATCCATCATTTTTATACTCTTATCATTATCCTAAAGTGTGTCACAAAAATCAATTCAAAGTCACACACACACACACTCCTACAATTACTTGATCTTGATCTACAATTACATTCATGATTCATCTATTTCCCAACTCCTACTACTCCACATCTGGATCATATGCTTGACACTAAGGGTTAACCGGTCCATATGAGACTCAGTTTTGTAACGGTGAATCCGGTTCAGAGCCGTAAACCGAAGTGTATGTAGACGTAGAATCTTCCTTTGGTATAGCCACAAAGTTCAAAGGAGCGGTTGTGAGTCTTCTCTCTTCCTTGAAATATCCGTTTTGGCGATGGCTCGAGTAAGATCTTGGGGTCATAACGTCGGTGTTGGTGGCACCAGCTGAGCTTCTGCGAGGCGTAGGAGGCACTGATACATTCCCACTGTAACCGTTGGACCTTTTCACGCTGTTGCTTCTTCTAGGACTCGGTTTTGATCCATAAATTGACTCCCTCCGGTTTAGTATGAGATCCTGCATCTTCTTTTGATCCTACAGAGGAGAAATGACAAATGACAGATTCGTTTAACAACAGCCGAGCAATTATTACAAATCAAGAGTGTTATATGTAAAAAGAGAGCATTTTGGACAAACCCGATATCGTTTCTTTTCCTCTTCTTGTTGTTTCCTTGTCAGTTTATAATCTTCAAGTATGGATACCAATCGAACCTGGAGGAAAACAATAAACCATAATCAAAGAAGAGAGCTTTGGATTGTAAAATGTGTCTACTTTAAAGTTACTTTTGCACTTACACCATCATATAGAAATGACTTCTGTGTTTCGTCCTCCCATAAAAGCGTTTTCTTGATCAGATTATCAACCATTGCTGCAGAAAACAACAAACAAAGGAATAATAAATAAGCTAAAGACCTCATCTGAATCTTTACTGGAAGAGGGACAAGAACATACAGGGGATCTTGTTTACTGTAATCCGAGCTCGTTCTGCGTGCTTAAGGTTTAAATGTCCACCTCTTCCAGCGGTATAACGATTCTCATCCTGAAACCAAAGCAGACATTTCTCAGTTACATCCTTTAAGAAACCCATTTTGCAAACTTTTCAAGAAAATTTATACCTGATTGTATTCTTCTAGCCAGTTCTCTTCTTCGCACGCTGATAGCCAACGATCAATCCTATCGATTATATCTTTTCGACTCTGTGCCTCATCTTTGACTTTAGTTATCTGCGCTTCGATGTTAGCAAGAAGCTCTGAAGGGTCCACTATTCCTGAAAGAAAAATCTGGCTTTAACACAAGCAACCGCAGCTACTCGTATTTATGAGAAGAAAATTCTAAGCTTCACCAGATTTTTTTTACCAGAATCAATCAAAGCAGCTGATTTCTCAAGCGATGTGCTTGTGTCTGGATCAATGTGAGCCAATCTGCAAAGATTCTCCAACTCAGACCTTCTCTTCATCACAAGCTCCTTCATTCTGCTAGATTTCAGCTTATTGAAACGGTCTACTTCTGCAGACACCTAAATATACAATGCAAAGACAAGAGCTCAGAGGTCACAGATGAGAGTAAATGGCATTTCAAGTTGGTATTAAGAGGAGAGCTTTTGTTGTTACCTGTTCAATTGTCTCAGTAGAAAGGATATTTGGCTCAGTGATATCAGCTTCAGATGATCTTACAACATAACTGACTCTTGCAAATCTAACTCTCTCTTCTTGAGGTGTGTCCATTAGATTCCATAGCTCGAAAAGCGTCCCCACTACATCCTTCAACTGCAGAACAATAACCATTAAAATGAGTTATCAATCACATAGAAAAGAAGAACAGCATTTGCAGACATATGTTTATCTACCTTTTGAAACCGGACTCTCCTTTCAGTTTTCAGCTTCTGAATCATGTCTTGTAGACCATCCAATGTGTGATCGCTAATGTTTGTAGACTGCTCGTGGTTGGTCCTATGTAAGCTCGGATGAATTTCGCTAACAGTTTGACCAAAGTCAACACCAAGAACACCACATAAAGTGTGCACTTCATTCACATAATCCAACACCTTGTTCAGACGATCCGACTGTATCAAGAACAAGAACAACAAATGAGTAAGTACGCGCAGCTTCATCTTGGTTAATGTAAAATCATATTGACAAACTTCTCTCACCTTCTCCTTCTGGAGCGAGTTTAGACGTGTTTGGTACTCGTTAAGTTTCCGAAGAGTCAAGTCTTGTTCATCGAGAGTCAAAGAATCAATCATCGTTTGTTTGAGTTGGTCACTGTTATCAGAGATTTCACCGCTCATCTTCTCAATCTGCGCTCTTATATCCACAAACTGCTTCAGTCTTTCATCTCTTTGCATTCTCAAGTCCTCAAGCAGAGGCTTCACAGCGGCAAGCTTTTCTTTCAACGATTTTGAACCTTTCTCTTTGATCTGCAACAACAGCAGTAACAAATCAAAAACACATTTTTCAAACAAAATATCGAAACTTTACTGAAAACGATAGTTAGAAACTATCATACCGGTGAATGGAAGTTTAACACTCCAAGAGCAGCCATTAACGAAGCAATTTCAGCTTCAAATGATACAACTGATTGATGAAGCTGTGCTTTGGAATTTGCAGCCTCGTCGACTTTTCTTCTGTAGATTTCGAGACATTCCTTCTCCAATTCCATAAGCATCCGGTCTTTTTCAGCATCACTCTCACCGATATCAACCCATATTTTCTGCTCCAATACCAAACCAAATTTTCCATTAAAACCATCAAAATCAGAAAGAGAGTGACAAAATTCGCAGTAAGTAACCCTTAAACCTATAGACGACGAAAAAGGAGAAGACTTTATCTATAGTGACATAACCATTTTTACCCCTTAGCTAGAAAAAAAAACACAGACTTTTTCGTTATCAAGAAACCCTAAATTTCACAAGAAACAGAGAAGAAGAGAATATAAAAGAGGGTTGAAGAGAAACCTGAAGCTCTTGAAGTAGAGCATTACAAGTAGTGTTCGTACGGAAACAGAGACTCGTAGGGCTTCCAATCTCAACCATTTCACCGAATTTCGCCTCTCTCACTTACTTACTCCGGAGAGAGAATCTTGAGCTTGGCAGAGAGAAAGAGAGAGAGAGAGCACAGCTAGTGAGAATGGCTGCTTAAAAGCTCAAAGGAAGAACAAAGATATAGACCAAAACTGGCAAGAACAGGTATCAGATCTGAAGCTTAACATCAAAAGCTTCTCACTACTTTTGCAGAGAGGAGAAAAAAAAACTAATCAGCAAAGCATAGAATTCCGAGCAAAAGTTGCAAGAAAAGAGAAGGTTTATCAAAAAAGAAAAAAGAAGAAGAATGTATAAAGAAAAAGTTAAATTAAACTGAGCTTCGTTTTGTCATATTACATTATTCCATTTATACTGTTACATTTTTTTTTCCAAACACTGTTACATAAATGCTACTCGTATTTAATTATTTATTAACTTCTTATTCTCTCTAATATTGCTATTTTATTTGCTTCCAGGAAAGAAAAAAAATATAACAAAAACTGATGATGTGTATCGTTTTGTGCAGACGTTATGTTAACTTATTTGTCTCCATCAGTGAGATGCATAAAGTAATTTTTTAATATCATCATGTATGCAGCATACGTTGATTATGATCTTACTAATAAATTTACTATAGTAACCTCGATTAGGAAATTTCTGTACAACCACTAAAGACCTCACGGACCAGCCAAAATATTTTAAAATTACTATTATGCATCAAATGATTCAGGTGATATATACAGTTTGTTGTTTAATGTTTAATCAAGAAATTATGACACCGCTAATCGACATTGCAATGAACCTTTAATCATGAGAAGAAAACAGGTAAATCACTGATGATAAAGAAATGCAAAAAAAAAAAAAAAAAAAANTTGGGGTGTATAAAGCTGCCTTAAAGATGTATATTATCCAAGAAAATAATTCAAAGTGGTCTAATCAAAAGGAGGCTGTGGTGGTGGCCCTTGTCACTCGATTCCACTAATTTCATTAAGAAGTTGAAAATCTTATTTTTATATCTAATTATCAAAACGTTAGAATCCTATCCAAACCTTTCATTATTGCTATCCACAACTACTAATCAAATATGCAATTATTAGTACATAATGTATATACTACTCGTCTAACGTTTATGGTTGTATCTTAAAATCTTGAGATTCTTAACCACATTGATTTCCGAGATCAATACAGAGAACAAGCAGCCATACTTCTGCTTGTATAATTAGCCGACAAGTTGAGTTCTAACTTTTTACCAAAGAAAAAAAAAAGGTTGAGTTCTAACCACTTCATATATGATTTAATAACCTTTGGCATCGATGATAATCTTTATCATAAATAAACAATAGAAAGATAATGGAACAGTTATATACATAAAACTGTCTTAAGTCTCCTGATACACTCAGTGGAGGTTGCTTAATCTGACATTAGAAGAACACATTTGTTTCTTTATTATGTTTAGGCTCATTAAACTTTATTTTTGTCCCTGCGATTCAAAATACCAATAACAGTGACTAATTAAGTACTTATGGATCATATAATTTGAACTCGCATAAGTGCCGATGTTTAGCATATTTTCTAAGATGATTGAGCAAATCCATGATAGACACACATAAATGTGACACATCACACATATCATTTGAAAACTCGTACATGATGCTACAAATATTAAATACAGAAGTAAGATATTTAAAGATTTATCATCTATTTTATTTTGAAATTAGGTAAGCTGCTGGATTAAAATGGGCGTGTGGTAGACCCCACATGTCCGTGTACTAATTGGCTTATAGTACTTATAAATGAGCCCAAATAATCCAAATAATGTAAGGAAATTAATATGTGGATGCTGAATTGAAAAAGATTCTGATTAGTGGGGAAGAGAAAAGGATACATGTGATAATCACAAAGGTTGAAGGAGTTTGATGAAGTCGAGAAAGATGAGGAAAGCCATAATTTCTCGCAGGCTCCTCCCATTTCCTTTTCTGCCACTTGCCTCTATTATTAAACACCGGTTAATTAAAAGATTAGTACCCACACAAAGTAATGATCAAGAAAAGAAAAAGAAAAAAACAATTCTAGACATTTGAAGAGACAATATTGAATCAATGCCCTTGGGAAAAAAAGGGATTATATTCCTTGATCGAATTTTCTGTCAATAAAAGCTATACTAAAAGAAGTCATTCTGTTACTTTGTGTTTCTTTCTAAAATAGTTTTGTGGTGAAGAAAATAATAGTAACAAGTCTTTTCCTATAAATTAACACTTACTTGGTCGACGGACCTGCAGCAAAACTTTACAAAACCCACAGCTTCGTTTTTTTTCCTGTTATTTGAATGTTTCTAAAACCATTGTTAAGACAAAACATTATATGGTCTAAATTAGAGATATCTAAATAATCTACTAGCCAATTCAACACTAAAAGAATGCCCTCATATGAATGAGTATCTGATGACATTGCTCCGTACAATTTGAAAGCATTTGCTTGACATTCATCATATTCATATACACAGTCACAGAGTAATCTGCACACACGTGTAACCTGAAAAAAAGGCTTACGTTTTGTTCAATTTTCAACGTAAAGTCTCAAACACCACATTGATGATGGATCTAAATAATATATAATCGTATACTCCCTCTGTTTCACAATATAAGGGGTTTAAGATTTTTGCACACAGATTAAGAATATTTAGAAATAAAAAATGTCTTATCATCAATTCCAAAACAGATCAACCAATAAAAAAATATTCTTCAATATTCAAAAAGTAAAAAGTAACAAAAACACATTTAATTTTGCCTAGAAAAGTGAAAACCTCTTATAATATGAAACAAAAAAGAACTCTAAAACCCCTTATATTGTGAAACAGAGGGAGTATTATTATTGCATAGAGGAGGAACTAGGAAGAGGTTGTTGAATAATTATTTAGGCATTACATCATCAAATTCAAACCCACTGTTTCAATAATTTTGTTAGGTGTGAATGTGTGATATATGCGTGAATACAGCTAGGGAAATCCATGGAGCTGGTTGGTCAAATCTTTTGACTAAAAAGAAAAATGCTGACTGGCAAACAGACAGATGCATGTCCCTATCTATACGGTTCAGTACTCCGGTTCAAGACTTGCTTAACTGGACTGGAGTTTCAGTAGGATAGGACCACCAGAGATTCAGTAGAGATTCTAGGTTCATAAGTCAACCTTGTTGACTGCATCATACGACTAATAGGAACTCAAATTGTAATTAAGGATCGTCATATACAATTACATTTATGTTGTATGTTTCTTCGAACTATATTAGCTTCTTGTAATAGTAACCCGAAGGCCACTTAATTACTAGAGGAACTAGACTGGATCAGCAACAAGCCCGAACATTTTTAAATTAAAGGGTGATTGTATGATTGCGGATGAAAATTGATGGAAGTAGACAACATGAAAAAGACTACGTTTAAAAAGTTATCCACTACATTGCTGAAATAAGCTCATAATACTATACCAAAATGAAACATAGGAAGAGGAGAAGAAAACGAATGATTGTTTCAAGAACTAACGAGATTTACTCAGTCACATTTTATCAGGAGACGGGCGATTTTGCCTATCAGGTACTGGACCTGGGCCTTGACTTGCATTAGATACTTTGCCTGGGCCTCTAACCATTTAACTTTCAGAGCCAAGTAACGATTTGTAGTTTAGTAACAAGATATTTTCCTCTTGCCTCACTTAGTTCAGGTCTCACGCTATGTATTTGTAGTTTAAACGTAACAAGAAACTGTATAATGGAATATTATGTTCTTTATTCTTTTTTTTCGTCAACATTCTTTTATTTTTTCTTTAATACGATGAAAACGATTAAAAAGCTACTCGCATTGTTTTACTTTCAACAAAAAAATAACGTTGATAAAAAAAGATATCATTCACATGTATACCGTATACGGTTGTGACTGGTGTGTTACGCAGCTCAGAGGAATTTAGAGGAAAAATAAAAGAGAGATTGAATAGTAAAAGGTGGGAAACGATAGTTAGAGTAATTATTTGTTCCACTCAATTCTTCTTGATTGGTGAAAATTTTATTTTCACCATTTCTCTTTCTTCTATATGTCATCCAACCGCAACCGTAATTGGTTAAAAATGTAGACAAAAGAAGAAGTAGTAATATAATGTGACTGGCGACGGTCAACAATAGTTGAGGATATATGGAGGTTTTCTACACATTCCACATGATTAATGTGATTAAAGGCTAATTATGATTGCAATTTCTAACAAAATATTGGCATCGACCACTTAAATGATATATGCTGTCAATTGTCATGCATGACAACGCAGTGCACTCACACGAGAAAAAACAATACGAGCTCCATAATTGTATTGTTTCCTAGTACTGTATATGGTGCGTTAGTAAAATTCTATTACAAACAAAATTTTATGTGATTTGAATTTATAATTTAGTGATTTATAATTTTCTATTAGTGTTACGTCGTGTCAAACTTTATGTTTTTTATTAAAAGAGATTATTATTTAATTTAAAGGAGCTTTATATGCTTGATTTTTTTTAAGATCTTCCTATATGTATATGAACAAAGTGATGGCTTCCTTCAGTTAAGATGGCGTTTTTATCCATCTTCCAATTGCTAGTCCGTCCTCGGGTAAACTTTGTATTCAGCTTTTACTAAAGCTTACAATCACATTATCGCTACTTCGTCGCTTTTAATTTCATCGCAGAGTGCTACACAAAATATCGATTGTTTATGCTTCCATGTTTTTATCGTTTTTTTGCCATGGACCATTTGTAAGGTTAAACATTTTGTTAACACAATCTGTAAAACCAAACATTTTCATTTTATAATGAATATTTACNGTGGTCGGAGACTCGGAGTCCCCACAAATGGTAAAGAATGAGTTGTAGGTTTTTGTCGGCTACTGAAAATCAAAATATCAATTGCCACATCACCAATTTACGTTTTAATATTTCATCACCTCCTCCATACCCTGTAATCGTATTTGTGAGTCGAAGCTAGTCCATCAAATTTATGATTCAAAAATTTTAAAATTTAATAAATGGTAGTGTGAAATTTACAGACAATAGTCAACCACTAAGTTAAATTTTACAACCGCTACCTCTTGCTTTTTCCTTTAAAAAAATCCTGGCTTACATGTCTTTAATTTTCCTTATTTGTTACAATTGAAAATGTAGATAACAAAAAGTTTTCAGTTATATTTTCTGAAAATAAACATGTCAGTTAAACATATATTAAAAAGACCCGTGACGCATACTTGCTATCATTAAAAATGCTAAAGATGGACAAACAGCATCAATGTGTGTCTCTCTATTCAAATTATAAAGATTTTCATTTTCATTTCTCAATCAATTTAGCCTACTTATAAAGAGAAGCAAACACACAACAGAACCCACAGCACCTTATTATCTTCTTCCTCTCTGGCTTTCTATTTTCCAATTTCTCAATGGCTGCCTCAAAATACAAACCTATAAATTTCATATTTTCTGTTATTAATTTGATTATTGTAATCTCCGTCCATAGTTCCAAGGCGGAGCTCCGGAGACTATCCCAGCCGGCGAAACCCGATGGTACGCTAAGCTTTCTCGTTATCGGAGACTGGGGAAGAGGAGGCTCCTATAATCAGTCCCACGTAGCTCTTCAGGTTAATTTTGACATCTTTCTCATTTATACAAATATATATATCTATATATATATATAATAGTATAAAAGTATAAATTAATCTTGAAAATGAAATCTTTATTGAAATCATTTTCTCCATCTAACTAATTCAGAAAACAGCTATTGTGTACGAAGATAGTAATTTTTATTGTTGTTTTGCATATGAACTTATTGGTATATCATATATTTCTCTTTGCTTAGACACTAATTTGATGTTTTGTTACCCACCCTAAAGTGAATAAAAGAAACCCAGAAGAAGGGAGAGAGAAAAAGAAAAGAAAAGAATAGAGTAGGTTTAATAGGATAGGAAAAAAAAAGGTATCATATTACAAGAGGAAAAACAAAAGGAACGTGGAGCTTTCGAAACCAATTATGTTCTTACTTTTATAAATACAAGCAAGTAGTTGATTGTTCTAGTCTAAACCCACATTGTCATGGACAAGTTTTCCATTCGTAAGGGTCAAAAAATACTTCTACCTTCTACTACTGATCTCTTATGAGTTATGAACTCTATTGTAACGCATAAAGCTATAAAAAAATTGTTCATTAAACAATAGATACCCGATTAAAAAAATAAAAATAAAAAAACAACGGTTGCAATAATACTCACGACTTCCATCCTTTTCTCAAAAAAAAAAAATATATATATACTTATTGTTTCAATTTTTGGCTGGTGAACATTTAATGTTTCAATTTTTGGCTGGTGACGTGAATGACTGACTAAATTTTTGCATTTATTGTTTCAATTTTTGTATATCTTTCTTGCAACGACTGGCTAAATTTTTAGTTCATATAATTAAAACTATAACAGATGGGAGAAATTGGAGAGAAGTTAGATATTGATTTTGTTATCTCTACCGGAGATAATTTTTACGACAGTGGGTTACTTGGCTTGCACGATCCTGCATTTCAAGATTCTTTCACCAACATTTATACTGCGACGAGCTTGCAGAGACCTTGGTATACTGGTAATTAAGTTGTAAAATGCAATTGGACTAGTTAAGCTATTTCATTAATCTCTAATCATAAAATTCAAATTTTTCAATTCGTATGTTTTCTAACGATATGTGATCCAGTGTGTAAATTGTATTTTCTTTTAATCTATAGTTTTAGGAAATCATGACTATAGAGGTGACGTCGGGGCACAACTTAGTCCAATGCTCAAGGCTTTGGACAACAGATGGGTTTGCATGAGATCTTTCGTTGTTGATGCTGGTAAATAATATTTTCTTTTGCAAACCCTTTATCGAAAACAAAACAATTTTTTTGTTAATTAAGTTTTCAAAAACATTTTTATCATCAATTCTCATCGTCTGAATAACTATATATATGTGTTCTCTTCGCTTAGAGATCGTCGATTTTTTGTTCGTCGACACAACTCCATTCGTTAATAAATACTTTGTCCAACCAAATAAGCACGTCTATGACTGGAGAGGCGTATTACCTAGACAGAGATATCTGAACAATCTCTTAAAGGTATAAATTTGGCTTTTGACTTGTAACATTTTGAATTGCATGCGATCTAGGTATTTTATTATTTTTCTAAATAATTTACGTGTGACTAACTGTAGGAAGTGGACGTGGCATTGAGAGAGTCATCTGCAAAGTGGAAAATAGTGATTGGCCACCATACAATTAGAAGCGCAGGCTACCACGGGAACACCATTGAGTTGGAGAAGCAGCTTTTGCCTATTCTCCACGTACCAAATAAATTCATGTTATATAGTTCTCATTACATGCAAGTGAATATTTATGCCTCATTTGATCTAGTATGTTTTTTCTTGATTTGTTAGGCGAATGAAGTAGATCTCTACGTAAACGGGCATGATCATTGCTTAGAGCACATAAGCAGCGCAGACAGGTAGTTAAATAAAACAGCAGACTGATTAACGTACATATACACTAGAGATAATCATTTCAGTTGTAGGATTTTTTTTTGGATCATAATCTTTTTGTTTCATTTGATTAGAGGTTTTTACCGACTTGCATAGTTGCATGTAACCTTAACTTTGGGTTTATCTGATGAACGTACGTTTAATTAATCAGTTAACTAAACTAAACATAGATCATCACGAAGGAATTAATTAGATTGAACTACTCTGTTTTTCTGTTATATATAGCAAAATACAATTTATGACGAGTGGAGGTGGATCAAAGGCGTGGAAAGGTGGCGTGGACTACTTGGATCCACAAGAGCTGAAGTTTTACTATGACGGACAAGGATTCATGTCGGTTTACATTTCGGAAACTGAACTGCGTGTCGTTTTCTATGATGTTTCCGGAAACGTTTTGCATCATTGGAAGACTTACAAGGAGCCGCTTTATTCCACCTCCTTATAAGACGTACTCCATTGTTTATTAGTTTCGTATTTCGTTGAATTTTCGAATTGCATTAAGCATTAATATTATGCGGCAGTAAGTTAATAACTGATGTTTCCTTTGGCTACTCATTTTCATTACATTTAGACTAAAAAAAAAAAAGAAAAAAAAAAAAAATTGAAAAAGACGTTAGGTAACATCATCTTCTCTTACGCTTCCATCTTACATTAATTAGTTCCTTAATTTAGTTATTCCTATACGACTTAATTTACAAGTTTTCCGAAACTATGCCCTACACTACAGCTTTAGGGACACAACTGGGTCCGATTCTCATCCATAAAGATATCGGATATGATTTTGTTACATATCTTTTGTCCTATGCTCAGATTCTCTTTAATCATGTATAGATAATATATATCTCAAATAATGGATTATATGAGAAAAAGATAAACTATCAATACTATAATATGTGGTTGAGTAGACAAGAACAAGATATCTCACATCACATTTGATCTTAAGAACATGTGTACTTTTACACACACACAAAAATTGGACTTAATAGAGTGAGAAAGGATCAAAGCTCATTGCTAAAGTTGTATCACAATTCACAACAGATCATTGAGCTTTCGAAGCCCAAAATCATTTTCTTGTTCTAAACATAACACTTCCGTGTGAGAGTCTGGAGTAGTCGAGTCTGTATAAAGTATTAATATAGATTTGATTCATTAGTACTATTAGTAGTATGCAGATAAAAGTGAAAAGCGAAACGAGAGAGAAATATAACTTTAGTAAGAAAAGATAAATAAATGATATTTTAGAGAGTAGAAAACGGGTAAATTTTGCTCGTCTCTCCTAAAAACACAATTTCTTAAGTGACAAAAAAGACAAGGTTTTCATGGAATTCCCCGCTCTTTCTACAATTTCAAAAACTGCAGGCAGGCTCAGTTTTTCATCAATGCCCGACTCGTTTTCTCTCTTTTGCTCTCTATCATATCTCTTCTTCAGCTATTTGCTCTGTTTAGTGTTTACCGTTACCGCTACCGCTATTGCCATCGCACTCCTCCGCAGCAGTTCCGTTGCAAGCTTCTTCTTTCGTCTTCAGCTCTAGCTTCCCTTCTGCAGAGTTGCTGTTGGTGGATTTCTCTTGGGAGCCTTGTTCTTGCGCTGAACCAGGTGGGAGGAACACTCCGGTTCCAGGGACGGGCACTCTAGGTTGTGGCGGCGGCTGCTGTCGTGGATGAGGTGGCAATGGCCAGACCGTTGGCCCTGGCGGGACACCACCTGGAAACGGCAGGGGAGGAGGAGAAGGGGCGATGAACATGGGTTGAACAGCTCCGTTTGGTGGGCGAAGAGACGGTGTGGGCAAGACGCCGGTGGCCGGGATAAGAGGGTAGTGCTTAGGTGGGACGACTGGGTAACGGATGGAGTGATTCGGAGATCTGCTAGGTGGCGGCGGAGCCCAATGAGATCCGGTTGTAGAGTTTCCCGGCTGATATTTGGTCAAGGTCACAAGAATCCTCTGCTTTCGTGTTGACTGCATTGCAAACTTAGCAAGATCTGCGGATTTGCCTTCCACCACAAGAGCCGATCTGTACAAAATACCAAGAATATGATTAGATAGATGATAAATGCGTTGAAAGGTCTCAACTTTGTTGAATCAGTTGTTACCCGGGAGTGAGAGAGAGCTTGAGAGAGCCCTTGAAGTCGCCGGGATGTTCACAGACGATGACTCTTCCGAATGTGAATTCGCTTTCCGACAGGGACAAGATGCCGACGGGCCGTCCAAACCAAGGAGCAAACATGTGAGGCTGCGAGTGATCTCCCTACAGAGGACACCACAAAGAAAACTCCTAGTTTGTTAAGAAGAGAGTTAAAAAAAAGGCAGTTTAGAGATTTCGACGAATTTAGCATACCTCGTTAAAGAAATCAATGATGCAAGCGTCTGGTTTCACAGGAATGATTTGCTCTGAGACCAAACGTTCAATGATGTCTGAAAGAAAAGATGGGACTGGCTCTATTCTCCGATCTGCAGAAAACTCATCTCTCATATTCGCCAATCCACAGAAAATTATAAGCAAAGAAGATTTTTAAAGGACTTGCCTTTGATACTTTCGTCATCAAGTGGTGTTTCAGCTATGGGGAGACCGAGTTGGATCATCTCGCGTCCACGTCCTCTATTTGGACGTCTGTAGCCCACATATGCCTCACCTGCTTCTCATGAATCAATGTTTCAAAGACTCCACTTAAAATAAACAAGTTAAGTTATTCTAGCTAGTGTGCTGCATAACAAAGATTCTTACTTTGAAGTTGACCTCTTCTCCCAGAATTTCTTAGATTGTGTAACAAAGAAATGAGTTGAGAAACTTCTTTTGCACCAAGCACTTTGTCATACAGCTTTAATCCTTCGACAACGTTAACCTACTCAACAAAACTCGGCTCTTTAGTGTCTTAGCATGCATTATAAACAGACATTTTAAGAAGATCAAACCTCACCATCTTCGCTTCATACATCTCTTGGACAACAAAAGTCTTTGCCATGCTTGCAGGACACTCTTTATATTTCTCATCCCGCTTTTGCTCACAACTCAAACTGTTATCTGAAAGAAAGAACAACACAAAGACTCAGAAACATCTCCAAAAGGTCAAAAATCAAACAAGTCAGTTTTTTTCTAAGTACCTTTCGAAGCCGAGTTACAGTTATGCTTCACTATTTCCGTTTGAGTTTCTGCACCAACAGACTCAGATTCTTTCAAATCTTTACTATCCCTCTTTGGTTTCTCGCTACCATCTGTCCCACAAAACAATAATATAAATGTACATTGCATCAATGCATACACATAAAACCAGTAGAGAGTCAAGAGACTACAGACAAGTAACAAGTCGAATCTTGCATCATCAGTATGTTCCGCAATGTACAATGCACCATCATAAACCAAAATTTCAGATAAGATCAAACACCAAAAATGTTTACTTTTCCTACAAGCAAGCCATGAAGCCAAAAACCAAATACTATATATCCATTACCTCTCTTCTCCTCTGCAAGAGATAACGCCTTATCATCACTCGCTAGCTTAGCTTCCTCCCGATTATCAACACGATCAATGCTGTGGCAATCCGAATTCGTATGGTGCCCGTTCCTCGCCATTGACTCAGCTCCTCTGTAACCACCACCGTTATGATTCTGCTGCTTGTGAGACCCAGGCACTGATCTCCTTCCTCCTCCGAATTTGCCAATCTGATCGGAATTGTGATGCCTCTGAGGTGGCTGAGGAGGCGTTTTCTGTTGCCGCTTCCAAGCCACTTGCTGTAGAGCGTAAGAGACCTCCGCGATTGAGAAGTAATGCTGCATATAGAGAACCGGAGACCAGTTTAGTTGACGCTGCTGGACGCTCGAGACCACTGCTTCGTATTCGTTGTGATCCCCGATCGCCACTAGATGTTGACAGAGCGAATCGATGATCGCGTTAGCTGCAGCGAACTCACCGCGAATCCACGAGATAAACCCATCTCGCCCGTCGGGGATCCAGTTTCCGGCGGCGACTGCGGCGGGCGGAAACTGCAATTTATCAGACGGAGCAACATTTCCAGGTGGCATTGCCATGGATGGCAACGGAAATGGAGGAAGAAGCAAGTATCAGGAAAAAAAGAAGAAGCTTTTTTTTTGTTTGTTTGTTCTCTTTTTTATCTTTCGCTATCAAACGCAACTCGTAGCTTCCTTCAGATAGATCTGCAGAGTGAAACAAAAATGCGATATCGTGAGAAATCAGCTAGAAATTACGACGAGATCGCACACAAAATCCTGAAACAAAACTCGAATTTAACGTGATTTAGATAAAACCCAGGAAGAAAGTAGATGAATTTCAGATGGGAAAATCAGAATCACCATAAATGTGAAGGTGTGATGAGGCAAGCGAGGAAGGAAACAGTAGCAGATCTGGCAAAACGAGAGTCTCGTCTTCACGGTGAAGCTGAGTGAATAAAGAGAGGAGAGAGTAATAATCTTAGTTAAAGTGATGTATAAATTAAGGGAAGCTTCACAAAAGGCAAGACGAAAGAGCGAGAGAGAGAGAGATCTAGGGTTTTTGAGGAAAAGAGGTGTGAAGGGTAAGAGAGATTATTTCTGGCTTAGTTAAGACGCATGCGTTTACGAGTCTAAAACGGTGGCTTAGATACACTTCATTCATATCTCTCTACATCTCATTTTTCTTCACAAGATTCTAAATTCTTATGCAAATTTAAGTGTATTAATTGTTTACAAAAAACAAAAAAGCGGTCGTCGATAATTAATCACCTAATAATGTTACAATTCATTTGAAAAAAATTAGAATTAGTTTCACGTTAGTGTGAATTAGGTACGTTTGATGCATTACCTGAGTTGGAACTTGGAACGAAATCGAGATTCCGCATCTATATAAGATGCTGATTAATTTAATTTTTTTCTTCATGAAATTACTTTAAACAACATTATCACTTCACTTTTTGCTTTCGATCAGATGGGCCTTATGGCCCATGGTATCCAATATGGACCCACGAGATAGGTTTATAAGTTTTGTAAGTCGCGGCAATTTTGTTAAAGTTTGGGTCCATTTGATTTTATTTTTTTTTAAATATGAGACGTAGAGAATTTTGGAGACTGTTTTCTTTTTTTTTTCGAAATTTCAACTCAAAAAATCTTTTATACATCAAGTGCAACTTTAAATGTGAGAGTGTAAACTAAGCTGAGAAGGGTATTGAGGAAGATAATATCAGGGCTAATTGGAGCTTATGGCCGTGTAGAGA